>CALNHX010005883.1:80085-99237 GCA_940337035.1 Agriotes lineatus | reverse complement strand
TTTTATAACGGTGTCGTGGTTAAAATGTTCAATAAAATCTAAAAATGAAGTGTTGAGAATCATAATATAATAATGATATTGCAACTGATGTATGCCAAAAACTAACTTTCTCAGTTTATCTTTTATATATAACTTTTAACATTTTTTTTTATGTCTAGGCTGTTCGAGAGCTCTGTGTGTACATAGCACAATCCTAAATTATTTAACTGTTTTTGGACCATAGAAGTCCTTCAGTAAGTTTTCAGTTTCCTTAATGCACTAAAACATTTTTCTGCTTAACTATTTGAATAATGACAAAGCAGCAGGGGAACAAGTCCTTCAACATTCTTGAAAAGCTCAAAGTCATTTCTTTGGGCATGGAACATAAAGCATTCCTCCTGCAAACAAAAAGCTTCGAAATAAACACTTCTATCTCAGTTTGAACGAAATCTGTATTTATGTTAAAATACACAATCAATGCCTGACAATCTTCACCTGCCAATAGACCTTTTTTCCAAAATGTTACTTTTCAATCCTTCTTGATCTAGAATTCGTTTTTCCTAGTTTATTATTGCAGCGTCAATAACAGTACCCCTTTCTATAATACTACTCAATTTCTCTAAACTCATATCGTTTGGCCCTCAAACCTTTAAGGGCTTTCTGGGCCGTGGAGCGGCAAAGGCTGTAAATGTAAATAACACATTTTACTCAAGCAATAATGGTTGAAAAGAGAGCGAAACTCTTGTTCATTTCTGAGTCCTTCTCATTTTTTCTAGAGCTGCTGAGAATTCATTAAGGCTCTTCTTTTGCCCCTGTAGAGATTTATTTAACAATTCGTAAAGATTAATCACAACCTTTCTCATGAGCATTTGTGACGTTCGTGTTTCTAACCAGTGTCGTATTAACAATGCTTGCCCCTTAATTTTTTGATTCATACTTTAATATTATCGGAAGTGAAATCCAGAAATAATTTACCTAACTATTAATAATAATATAGTAATGCAATGATGCTAATTAAACTTAATATTTTAAAAATATATTCTCATAATTTTTATCTTCTCTTTGCATTAACAAAAATATTCACAATTTCATTAAAGTTCATGTCATGTATAAGGTAATTTTCGGTACACACTGTTGAAAACGCATTTAAGGTTGTGTTGTATAAAGTACATCTGCGATAGTTTTTCACTTTCTTGAATCCCGACAATTATCTTTGGCCCGTACAGTTGGTCACTGTTTTACAAGCTACATCCTTAACAAAATTACTGGGTTGGGAAAGAAGGCGTCGATGTTCTTGGATTTTAGTTGTTTTAGGAAGTTTAGTACCTATACTATTGTTGTGAAACGTAGAAAATTAACAGCAAATACACAAGAAAATTTTAGGCCGTAGAAATGCATTATCCCAGAAGAAGTGCTCTAGTAATTAGTAACTATAATAGAACATATTACTAATAATGAACTTCGGCAAAGAATGAGGGCTACAGATCCTATAACATATATAGTTTAAAGAAGAGGATTTAAATAGTTTTAACACTTTTACTCAGGATGGATAACTTAAAATAGGAAGACCAAGAAAATCATGGAACAATGAAATAAGGGACGCGATGATTAACTATGAAGTACAGGAGGTGGATGCTCAAAACCGAGTCATGTGACGCTTCAGAACCGGAAAGCCGCACAAAGCTGTATTAACCAAAATATACATGTGATTCAAACAGTATGCTTCAAACTTAAAGGCGTCATGTGGGACGCTTGCTACAGGAAGTAAAAGATGTTAATAAACCCATGCCTAATTTTCAACCGTTATCTAGTTACAGAGGATTTCTTTGTTTTCATCATTGTTCTGTCATATAGGAAATAGTCGAACAAATGCTAATTTGTCATGAGAGAAGGTATTTCAAGATTGAATTATTGTTGTTTACTAAGTGTGGTAATGATGAAGCCTTTTTCTGTACGTGAATATGCAGAAATGCATTTTGTGCAGCTGTAGTAGAATATCAGAGAAGGTATCTTCACTGACGATAGCCTTACCACGAACATTTGAATGGTTGCACAGAAATTTGTTTATTAAAATGTTTTGCTTCTTGAAGCATCCCACATCTCACCCTTAAGTTTGGACCATTACTTTTGAATCACTCTGTATGTATTGAAATGGTATTAAGCCTACAGTTTGGCTCTGTTCGCAGTGCAAAATATTCAACCAAATCAATAAAGCACAGAGTTGGGATATTTTATATAATTGCAATTTTAAACAAACCCAAAAATATTAAATGCATTGATTATGAGATGCGAGAAACAGTAATTAGTCGGATAAAGGCACGCAAAGGCAAAGTCTCTTTCAGAGGGTTTAAATTTGGCTTGGGAATAAAGTAATATAATTAAAAATGATAGGTTTGTGCACATGTACGGCCAAACCGAACGAAAGTAATTGACACAAAAAGGTTATTACATGTAAAAAGGAGCGTAGTTATCAATGAAAGCAAAGGGCAGTGAAAATTATGAGCAAGCATAAGGGTGAAGCAAGATGAAGGATAATATAGAAAATTGCAAAGAGCAATTCCTGAATGGAGGCAATAGAATAAAATCAAGCAACGTGAAAAGTGCGGTATTCAAAAATCAGTGCGTTAATAATTAAAAACATAGTGGAAAAACAGAGCTGTGAAACTAAAAACGTTTGTGAGTGCGACGATATAGGACAAAATTAGTTATAAGAAAAAAGACAATATTTTAGATTTTAAGAAAATGTTAGATTGTAATTTATGTACTAAAACTTTATTCTACTTGTGGTAAAAATTATCAATTCTAATCTCCAATTAACAGTAGAATAACACCTTATCTTAGCAATATGATGCTTTTTTGTTATTAAAAGGGGAACAATGGAATAAAATTATTGGCTGACAGGGCAAATTTATGCTCCATTTTCAATTACCGTTTTTATATTAATAAAAGTATTTTTACCAGTTCAAAAGTGCACAGTTATATTACCCAAGTCTACGTGCTTCAGTACAAGTTTTTGTGGAAAGATCCACGACATAAAAAAAAAATGTCTAATTTGCTTCCGATTGTGTGAACGGGAGCGAGCACCTGAAAGTTCCGAGGTTGGACTGCAACCCAAATCAGCATTGGAAGCCAAAGGTTAGCGGTCTAGGAGTTCAGCGGAGTATCCTGAGAAGCATTTGCACCCAGGGGAGCGGCTACAACTTTATATATACCAGCAGCGTCACTACGACCAGCTCCGAACCCAGCGCGAGAGGGTTAAACGAGGTAGGATTTTGCCTAAAAATTGAATGTCAGTGTTCGGGAAAACGACTTAAATCAAAGATTAAACCTTGCCGAAGAGGCCTAGTGCTTTTCCAAAAGTCCAATTACTTCGTCGTTTCCAAAAATCGAACGGCGTCACCAATTTTGGGAGCAAAATCGATCATAAGCAATTGAAAGATCGGCGTCCAAACAATCAAGAGGAGATGTGACGTCATCCTAAAAACATTCAAGGCGATGTTTTAATAGTTGCCAAGCGGGAATATTCAAATAATTTACCTGATGCGTTTTCACAGTAGTTCACGATTTTGAACGTTCAATTTCACGCTGTACGAAAAAAACCATTTTGTGTTCATCTGTCAGTTTACGAGATTGTAAATTTTATCTACTAATACCGAGCAAACGAGCTACGTTGAGACAAATAACCTAAAATTTGAGATTATAGTCCATTTATGAATCCAACCCATGAGATAAAAGGTCTTGTGTGGCGAGAGCTAGCGTAATCAGTATTGCAGTTAAATAAAATAGAAAGACGGGCATTCAACCATTTTATTTGTGCGATTAATTATTACAGCCTTAAGTTACTGACAGGCAAAGTTTGAGTACAGCAATAAAAATATAAAAAACTGAGAATTGTGTGTGTACTAAGATCTTTGCCCGTAGATTTTAACTTATATTATTTTAATACCAAAATAAATTAATTACAAACAGGCATCAAATAAGGGGTTCATTTGCTAATTTATGTCGCCCAAAGTAGGGGCAAAGGTGAATTTTAATTTATTCAGACTGTCCCATTCAAAACAAAACAATAACAAGCAATCAAACAAGGCAGTTCATAGCAGTATATATAGAACGTAAAGAAGTTCATTTGATGAAATACCTAGATCTGTTACTTGAATTTTCTCGCATTCTAAGTATGTAATTAGTCATCGAGCTCATTTTTTAAATTTCAATAACGACATACATACATAATCCTCTCCGCTTCTACCTTTCGGTTTCGAGGCTTGTAATTAGTGATGGGCATAACCGGACAATTTTCATAACCGAATTATTTGCCTTCGAATCATATTAATAACCGATTGATTATTTGAATAATCAATTTTAGCTCTCGATTCGTTTCGATTAAGTTAGCCGGTTTGCTGGTTGGCGGTTCACCGTCATCTGCATCGGCATCGTAACTTGCAGATAGCAGAGGAACTCAGTTAATCGTTAATTATAATAATTGTATAAATGATTTTTATTTGATTTCTAAGGAGTTTAAACCATTGAGAATAGCTATATCAATACTAATCATAAAGAAATTATAAATATGCGAATACAAAGTATCTATTGAATCTATTTTTAGTTCCTAAAATTCTCTAGTAGGCACCCTTCCCTTTTCGCTTGCACATCATACCGGTATATTTTAGAATCCATAATGTATCTACGTTCAGCCTTCCGCGGTTTTAAGGACGCACACTTCCAATTTTCAACATCAAAATCCACTTCTTGTCCCGACTGCTCCGTTATTAAATATTAAATATAAATCTGTTACGATATTGGAAAATCTTATTTCGCTTTCTGTTTATCCCTTATTAGGCATAATCAACCGCGTTTCGAAGCAAAAATTTAGGCCGTTATAAATTAATACCAACACAGCTTCGGCAAATCTGATACTCAGCAGAACGTTATCTTTAATAGGAACGGCCCCATAAATTTAACTCTTCGACTGGGAGTCTCAAATGTCTAAATAACATCAACAAGCAGCGGCGAGCCTCACTTGGGTCAATGAATGACGTATTATTTACAGAATTTCGATCACTCGCAGGTCGCTGAGACGCGGCACGTAGTACGTATCAGGATGAGGTTATTTTTCATCCGAATACTTGGAACGAAAACCGAGTTACACAGGTTATTTCAATAACCGGATAACCGGTTATTTTTGATTCGAATAAGCCCATCACTACTTGTAATCTCTGTGTATTAGGGTTGTTGGACTGGGGTGGTATGCCCGCAGATCTTCTAGTTGCCGTTGTTCAGGTAATACCCCTTCACTCGATTATCTTGTATAGTTCATTGTTCCATATCCGCCGTGGTCTTCCTTTGCTACTGTTGTCATCCGTCCCCATTTCCCAAATCTTCTTAGTAATTCTATTTTCTTCCATTCTACATAGGTGACCATACCATCGCAGTTGATATTCTCTATATACGTATGAAGTGGTTTTACGACCAATCTTCTTATGATTTCCTCATTCCTTATCCTGTCTATCCTGGTAACAACTTCACTTTTTTTAGTATGCGCATTTCACACGCCTGCATTTTGCGTTTTTGGTGTTTGTTTACGTGTACTAAGGATAACAACATTGAACATTTACCTTTGATTTTCGTCGTGGTCATAACTGATAAATTATTTAATATTTTATGACAAAAGTGAAACAATTTTTTGTAGATCATTCCATTTTGGCACAAACTGAAATTTTAACTCACTAGCCCGGCCACCTATAAGCCAAACAATAAGCCCTACGACTTTCAAAAATTTTATAATCATTATTATTTCATTAAAACATAAAAAGTATTAGATTACGATTGACAATTAGGAACTTTAATTTTATATTTTTACAGTACCTACCAAAATAAAACTATTTTGAAACAAAGGACAAAATATACAAGTTATTGGACGTCGTGGTTGTTGCATAAGATAATGAAGAGAAATATAATGTTGAATTTTCTGTTACTGCAAAAAATAACATAATTACATAACTCATAACTTTCAAATTCTTTTATTGCAGTATAATTACGTATGATATAAATATAAAACATAGAATTAATAAATAATGTTACATTGATTTAATATTTTTATGTACTGCTTTATATTTATGGATAGAAAATTACTTAAGACCAATTTATTTGCCTAGTCTGTCTCTGTCCAAATAAATCATGTTTTGGTGCTCCTTGAAATTCATATGCAACACACAAATCGGATTTTGCTCTCACAAAGCAATTTTTCTATATTGTCTTATATTTAGAAACAGAACTGAAATAATAATATACTATGTTCAGACACTTCTGAAGCAGCAGGCAGTATGAATAACGAAAAGCAAGACCAACTCTCGGGCAAACGACGCTATACAGATGTTACTATTCTAAGGTTTATCTCTAATATATTTCTTCACATGCGCAATTAATAGAATTTTCACGGTAGCTTTATATTTGCAAATAGATTATTCAGAAGGATTTTCTCCTGTATGTTTTTCCATATGTGTACGTAAATTACCTTTCTGGATAGCTCTATACTCACAAATAGAACATTGAAAAGGTTTTTCGCCTGTATGTTGCTTGGTATGTCTAACTAAATTATTTTTCTGAGTAGCTTTATACTCGCAAATAGAACATTCATAAGGTTTTTCACCTGTATGTTTTCTCATATGGTTAACTAAATGACTATTTTGAGTAGCTTTATATTTGCAAATAGCACATTCAAAAGGTGCTTCGTCTGTATGTTTCTTCATATGTGTAACTAAATTACTTTTCCGAGTAGCTTTATACCCACAAATACAAAATACATAAGGTTTCTCTCCTGTGTGTTTTTTCACATGTCTATCTAACATGATTTTCTGAGTGGCTTTATACTCGCAAAAAGAACATTCATAAGGTTTGTCTCCTGTATGTTTCTTGATATGCCTAACTAAGCGACTTTTATAAGTAGCTTTATATTCACAAATAGAACATTCAAAAGATTTTTCTCCTGTATGTTTCTTCATATGACAAACTAACTGACATTTATGCGTAGCTTTATACTCACAAATAGAACATTCAAAAGATTTTTCTCCTGTATGTTTCTTCATATGCCTAACTAAGCGACTTTTATAAGTAGCTTTATATTCACAAATAGAACAGTCATAGGACATTCTGCCTGAATGGTTTTTCATATGTGCAACTAACAGAATTCTATGAGTTGCTCTATACTCGCATAGAGAACATTCATAAGGTTTGTCTTGTGTAAGTTTATTAATATGATTAACTAAACTAATTTTTTGAGTAGCTTTATAGTCGCAAATAGAAGATGAATAAAAGTGTTTAGTATGAGTAAGCCTATGTTTCAGGAAATTACTCTCGTCTTTTGCATCATACTCACAGACCTTGCAAATAAACTCTTTCTCTGAAATGCTTCCACTTGCTGTACACGTAGCAGGCAATTCATCTTTTATATCTACTTGTTCCTGTTTGATATTCAATCCGTAGTAAGCTGTGTTTTCGATAGTGTCCTCGATGATCTCTTGTGGTAGATTTAAGTTTGTGACTACTATATTTTCTTCAACTTTTATCAGTGGTCCTTGTAAGTTGTTGGCCATTGCGCTACGCAAATTATTATCAAGTAATTCATGTTTCACATCTTGGTTCGAGTCCATTGTAATAACAAAAATGAAGAATCCTGGTTTATTATATGAAATTCCTGAAAATAGCACACATCAATATTTGGTAATTTTATAGTGTAGGTGGTCCGCTTTGAACTACCGTTCCTAGAACCAATAATATACAAAGTGAGATCAATTTAATTTATTTTTAATTTAAGAAATTCACAATACGCAGGAATGTTTGTGTTAAGACATACATTAACTGCAGCTAACCTACATTCGTACCTTTGTACAAAAAATATTGTCAAATTTCAATCTCACCTGCATTATTGGCTCAAGGAATGGTAGTTCAAAGTGGGCGTCGTACTCTTGAAGAAACCCAAAATTTAGTTAGGTTAAATTGGTTAATAATTTTCTCTATAAATTTCTTATACCTGAGTTGTACTACTTATACTTACAATAATTTAAAACTGAAAAAGTAATTGACTCACAGAATAGTTTAGTAGCAGAAAAGATGATGGGTAATTATACAAACAACTATTTTTGCCACCAAACAGCGGTTAGATAAATGATCAAATAGCATTCAAAAGAACTACTCTTTTTAGTTACGGACTAGAGATCTGTCGTTCCAATTGTATCCGTTCATCCCATATATCTAATACTTACTATATTGCTAGCGGCTATGAGTGGGAAACTCACCGATAAAGTGAGACACACAACCAACTCTTTGATGTATACAGTTAGCTGTGCGCAAGCGCGGCGGTGCCGTCCGCCCAATGGGGAAGTGGTCAAGTTTAAAATTCGCTTCTAAAGGCGGAGTTCGAATTCTCACGCATGCGTACCAGACGCGTTATACTCCTAGTGAGACTATGTCGGCGCCGTAATGTCTTCTGAAGTTTCCAGGCCCTACCAGCAATATATGTGTATTATATATATGGTTCATCCTGAGAGTAACTAATACCGTACCGGATTAGACAATTCCGGTTTACTATTTCGCTCCGCAGATTCGAAATTCGAACAAATCAAAGTGAACGTTCCGGGAGCTCGTGACACTTTTCAATGTCACATTGGGCGCATTCAGACGACACAACCGTTGAGTGATCGCTGAGCAAGCGCTCAGTTTGAGCGATGTAGGTTTGCTGTCAACTGTCAAAGTTGTTTGTTTTAACCTATAAATACAGCTGAATGTTGTGTTTTTGTTTTAAGAGTTACAAATCAACTGTAATACGTAATAGCTATTAACATATCTAGGAATGTTATGAGTATCATAACTGCCGCAGATGTTTTGAAATCCGAGCTCGTAGAGCAAGGATTTTAAAACATCTGAGACTGTTATGATCATAACATCCGTGATATGTTCAATAGTTTATCGGGTGCTATATGGTTATGGTTGCCATGTAGGGTAATATTCCATTACCCTACAGATAAGTTATGACCTAGTTACCAGCCCACTTTTGTATATGTAAACAAAGGCTTAATATCCTGAAACCGGTAAAATAAAATAATTTATTTACATCGTCACGTGGTTCACACGCTGAGTTACCGTGCTCTTCTCTCCCTTCCCTCAACAGTTGTACAACTGTTGTGTCGTCTGAATGCGCCCATTAGTTTAAGGTTTTGCCACTCTTTGTTCTCTTATTCTGATAGTACAAATCCCCAAAATGAGTTGCTGCCGGCGCATCCGGCATGTGTTGAAAAAGGAAGGGGGAATTTCAAAAAAGTTTAATGCTGAAACTTTGTATAGTGCTTAAGGGTACTGAAAAATAGTGGAAAATGCTTTGCTGCCAGCGAAATCACGGGGCCGCATATTGCTGTCACCCCCGTAAACACGTAAAAAAAGTCGGTCGGCCGGACAATTAGTTTAAGGCTGAACAATTTTTTCCAAGTACTTTGATGTATATACTAATAGAAAAACATTTTCTGCCGATAATCTGATGGGACAGAGGCCAGGCAAAGACTTGCAACTTGCAATTTATGCAATTGCACTGTATACTTATGTACATACTTTTTTATTGTTATATTGTAAAGAACTGTTTATTTATGACAAGTATAAATACTGAAAACTATGTCTTGTATGTTTTTGTAATTTTCGTTGTAAGTATAATTCGTGAACATCATGTATGTCGCTATAAGTAGATTCCTTTTCATTGAGTGAAAGGCCATCTTCACATTCATTGTTTCTTCTTCTAATGATCCAGGTGTCGTATCTTTAACATAAATATAGAAATTTTGAAAAAGTATATATTAATTACAAACATTATTTCTACTATGCTATTGACTTATACGTACAAAAAGTATAATTAATGAAAATCATCAACGTCGCTATCACTAGAATCGTCTTCATTGTCTGAAAGATCATCTTCAGAGTCATTTTCACTGTCTTCAGGTTGTCCAGGTGTCCCATCTTCTACATAAATGTACAAAGTGTAATAAACGATACATTAATTACAAGAGCATAAACGAAATTAGATGTTTTATTGGAAGAAATTGTGAAACATGATAATTTCAGAGACTTTAATGTTCCACGATATTTTCAAGCGCTTTCTTGAAAATATATTGTTTATTGGAATTTTTTCAGTAATAATGTATTAAGGGCAAATGCTTTTGCCGGTAAAAATGTTTTACGAAAGTATTTTGTTTTGGCAATGTCACAAGACAAACTAACTTGATCAAATTCCCGAGCCGAAGGCGAGGGAATTTGTCAAAGTTAGTTTGTCGAGGGGCATTGCCAAAAAAACAACAAATCGTGAGTAAAACATTTGCTGAGCAAAATCACGAGCCCGAAATATATTTTGTGGACTATTTCCCAAATATGGGTTCAGTTTGACATTTATACTGATGCGCAATGACAGTTTAAATGACGCTTCTTAAATACCACCTTGATTAAAGCAACATATTTGGTGGTTGCCGTGGATGCAAGTGGCAAAAGAAACTGACAAAATGCCAAGGGAAAATTTCGATTTTTTGCCACTACAAAAACACACGATTGGTTGAATTTTGAAAAAGCATGGCTTTTCATTGGATAATAAGAGATGTGGGAAATAGTCATACAAAAAGATATACGTATAATATATAGTATATTGTTGAAACATTGAAATACTAAAATATGCAAGTGAAATAATTTTCAGTAAAAGACATGTAAATAAATAATCAATGTATAAAATATTTACAAGTAATACAAAACATTTGCATTAAGTACCTTCATTATCTTCCGTCGATTCCTAGACCAGTACTTCGGTGACGGACGAAGGTAATTGTTCACCTTCAAACCATTAGAAACGATATTTGTCGTCTTCAAGTTCTCAGCCACATTGATATGGTGACAGGTTTAATGGGCTTTTCAAATGTGCACTCCTCCATATATATCCAATGTACGCAGCTCTTAAAATGTGCTGTCTTAACTGATACTTGCACGGCGGTAGTATCGATCCATCGAAGTTTTTTAGTTTTTGTTGAAATTGCTCGTCGATGTCATTGCATTGAAACGATTTCATGAATAAGAGAAACCTGGCTTCGTCGACACTAGATGTTCTTTTGCATCCATACATCTTGCAGACAAATTCTTAAAAAAACACGAAGAAATCGAAATTATGTCGGATTCTTTAAATGCGGACAAATCCACGAAAGCTTTCTTGTAAACGTCAGTTTTAAGTAAAGTGTAGGGCCGCATTTTACCTTTTCTGAAGAAAGCGAAGTTAAAATCGCACCCTGTAAATGCGTGGAATGCTGGTAGCGAATCACATACTTCTTGCCCTAATGCTTTTTGTATTTCATTTATGCTGATATATCGCTCCAAATTTCCAACGCCAACCTTCAACCACACTTTAACATTTGTTGGTAGATGTGCTATATTACCTAACATTATGATCAAAATGTCGGTATCTGAGCACCGTATCACGACATTTGAATTGGGTTCCACTTGGCAGCAGTGAAATATAATTTTCGTGTGTGACTCTTCATGCAATGGTCAAGATAAATGTTCTTCTTCACTCTTTACAACTTTCATATCTTCTTGGTAAAATTTGTAACAAATCTTGTAGTTCACGTATACAACTTTATTTTCGAAAAACGGTGCCACTTCATCGTTCGTCCAATCTTGCAAAAAAAAACGCTACCAACGCCTTTTTGAAATTAACGTTTTTTAGTTCAGAAGTAAAATCTGAAGGTCGAATTTGATCGGGCCCTTTATGTGATAGTTCCGGCTTCTATTAGTTCCTCGTAGTTCGTGTTTGTTATCTTTGATTGAAGGCGAAAACTATTGATCGAATGACACAATAATAACGCGTGCCTGAGTATTTAAGACACTTTGGGAAATTTTATTCGATACTCCCCTAAAAGTTAACGGTATTTCCTTCAAGAGACATAGTATGAAAAATCCGTCAAAAATCATGACATCGACATTTTGCGGAGGTGCTTTGACTTCTTGATTCTTTTCTAATTGCTTCAACAGCGCAGATTTATTCGTTTTACACATACTTCCGTCCATATGGCAAAGCGATAGAGGAACAGATGTAAGCGCATATGTTAAAACTTTTTGAATGGCCAATTTTCTTTGTAAAGAAATGCCTAACATTCCGCCGAATAAATCACATTGCATTCCAACTTCAATAGCTTTTTCAGAAAGTTTCATTTTTTTTCGGAGTTTTAGAGAAAGTATAAATTTACTTTTGTTTTATTTTTCCTTCATATCGCCGTTTATCTTCTGAACATTCACGAATAGATCTCTCTCTGTTCATTACCGTCCCTTTCAATATTAAGCAAAAATTCAGCTGTACTTTCATTGACTGCTTGTCCATTGGAAATATCATCATACCTATATAATAATCCAGAACACTGCATGCTCTGTTACACGCGCAAAAGTTCCATGGTTGCATTCGTACGTTTCTATTTTTGGGGTTTTGTAAAAAAACTTTCCAGTACTTTTAATAGCAATATTATCACAGAAAACGATTACTTATTATGCATATTACTTGTGTTTTTTAAAACTATTGACACAGCTTCGAAGGCAAGTCCATTTTGTTTAATAACAAAGCGCATTAATTGAACGCTGCCAAGTGCTGCAGACAAACGAACAAACAAGCCAACAGCCTTATGTTAACTTAACTTTAGAAGGCGTTGTTGCACTCTGCAGTTTACGTTACATAACCTATATTTCTGCAATGTTTTATGCGTGCCCTCTCTTGTTTCCTTTGTGGTGATTAATCTTCTAGCAGTGGCTACAAGTATTAATTCTGTGATAAAGGTCTACTGTGCATCAGATAATTGTAGTACAAAGCAAGGTAAGGGAATAGCGTTCAGATTTCCAAAAAATTTGCAACAACGGGATTATTGATCTAAATTTTGCAAAAGCAAGAATTGGACTCCGACTAATGCTGCACGGTTATGTGAGGTAAGTAGTTTTGATTAAAATTGTACTTACAATATTATTGGTTCTCATTTGTTGCAGCGTCACTTTGAAGTATCGCACGTTAAAACTAACGCTCGTAGCATTAGAACATTGAAAACGAATGCAGTACCTACTATTCTTACATGGTCTAATCCGGAAATGTTTCTGCACGTTTCGAACCTCTACCATCAACATCCAACTCTATGAGTGCGTCTTCGATTGTAATTATTAACAACGCAGCTACGACTGAGGTTTCTACACATTTGTATGTAAAGCCTGTATGTTGTACTTGTTATTAATTATTGTCTTTATTCAATAGAAACGAGTACGACCGAAAGCGAGATGGCAAGACAAAATTCTAAACCACTTTGGCCCAGCGCGGTGACTCAATCACTGGATTTACTATCAATCTTATCATACCTGTATAATAATCCAGAACACTACATGCCCTGTTACACGCGCAAAAGTACCATAGTTGCACTCGTACGTTTCTATTTTCGGGGTTTTTCAAACAAACTTCCCAGTACTTTTAATAGCGATAATATAACAGAAAACAGTTACTTATTATGCCTATTACTTGTGTTTTTTAAAACTATTGACACAGATTTGAAGGCAAGTCCATTTTGTTTAATAATAAAGCGAGTTAGTTTCTGGCCTATTGAACGCTCCCAAGCGCCGAAGCAAAGATATCCAAGTCGTACGTTTAACATAATTTAAGAAGGCGTGTTTTCAGTTTACGCTACGTAACCTATAAATTATTTACGCCTTTTACAAGTGAGCAAGACGCTTTTTTATTATTATTTCACTGCAGTCTGGAAGTTCGGCTTGGTTTTCGTGACATGAAGATCTGCGCGCATCTCAAACTACCAAACCAGCAGATGGACAAACAATTCGCCCAGTAAAATCAAACAACAAGACGGTTATCACCAACGAGCAGGTAAATCGTGCTGTTATGGAAGTGACTAAGCGCCATTTACTATTATTTCACTGCAGATTCTTTTAAAGTGGATGTTCAAATGATCGATGCTTGCCATCGCTTGGGGAAGCAAACATCTGATAAAACAAGACCAGGAGGAATCATCGGGAAATTTGTTAGAAGATGGGACAAGGAGGAGCTTCTAAGGTGCAGGTATAAAGTTTGTTTATAGTAATAATTTTGGGGTTCATCGGTATCAGCTGATGTTGATTAATTGCTTAATCGATTTTGTCTGCTTTATAATATTGTTTCTTTTGAGATGAGTGGTGGCATTGTTAAGGTTGCGCATTTATATATTCGGTCGCTACTAGATGGCTTCATGTTAAGGATCTTGTACAGTCCTTCGATTGTGATATGGTTGGTTTGACAGAAACATGGCTATCGCCCAAAATTGCTGATGATGCAATGCATATATCTGGCTACAAAATTTTGGGAAAAAATCGAATAACCGATACATGGGGAGGAGGAATAGGTATCTATATTAAAACAACCTTCAATTTTCTATTATTCCTACATCAAGTAGTAGTATAGCTATTGAACAGTTGGGATCAACATTATTTAAAAGAATTTAACGGTTGTCATAGGAACAGTTTATCGAAGGCAGGAGTTTAGTGCGCTGACTTTATTGATGCCGTGGAGGACTCCTTTTTACTTATTGCACATATGACGGACGAGGTAGTGTGTCTGGGTGATTTTAACATAGATATGTTATTATAAATGATAAAAGTACTGAAAAATTATTTTCTATGATGGAGAGTTAGGGCTTTAAGCAACAAATTGAGACACCCACACGCATTACTAAAAACAGCTCTACATTACTGGAGCTTATTTTGGTAAACGATAAAAGATATATAGTCAATTACGGTGAGACTGATGTACATGGATTATCCGATCATTGTTTGGTTTATTGTGGCAACCCTATTAAATGTAAATTGCATCGCAAAAGTTTTTTGTATACTTACAGAGATTTTGCTAATTTTGATTATGAGGAGTTCTATAACGACCTTCAGTCTCTTCCATGGCACAATTTAATAAATTAATCAATATAAATGTAAAATTGAAATGTTCTACATAAACTTTGTAAAGTTATTTCACTTCTATGGACTTTTTAAAACTGTAAAAATTTCTAGATCCAAAGCTCCATGGCTGACTCCGAATATAAAACTAATAATGTCTCTTAGAGATAAAGCCTTAATAAAATTTAAAAAACGAAAAAACCCTGGGCACTGGGAACATTATAAATCTTTACGTAACTATACATCATTTGCTATTAAACAACAAAAAAGGCATACTTTAATTATCAATTAAATCAAAATGGGTTTAATACCATTTGAAAAGAGCTGAAGGAAATTAACATCACTGACAGCCATGGAAAAATAGAAATTCCTCATAGTCTAAGTGATGCTAATAAGATCAATAATAATAATGCTTTCATTGATTCGGCTAAGTCCATGTCTTCGGTTACTAATAAAGATTTTTAACTTTTTACTCAAACAATAATTTACAAAATTTTGAAGCTAAATTTACTTTTAATACTATCACCGATGTGGATGTGTCAAAAATCATAAATAAAATTAAAACCAATGATATCTTCACTGCTCTTGACAATAACAGGCTAACCACAGTTATTATGCTAGACTATTCCAAAGCTTTCGACACGATAAATCATGATGTGTTAATTGCTATTCTACACTGTATCGGTTTTGATGAAAGTGCAATGGAATTTTTAAAAAGCTATTTAACTGACAGGACTCTAACTGTAGTAGTCAAAGACCAAAATCTGAATCGTCAAAAATTACACATGGAGTCCCTCAAGGATCAATTCTGCGTCTGCTGCTCTATATTATTTATACTTTTGAATTGAGTAGTGCATTAAAGTACTGTCAATATCACCTATACGCAGACGATACTCAATTAACTTATACTTTTGATTCTGATAATGCCCATTTTGCAAATTTAGAAATAAATACTGACCTTATAAAAATCTTATTGAATTTTCGGAAAAACATAACCTAAGAATTAACGCTACAAAATTCTACGTAATGATATTTGGTGGGATTAAAGCGAGAGACATTAAACTAAATATTGATATTAAAGTAGACAATTCCACATTACAAACATTACATTTAAAAAACATGTTTCTGCCACTTTACAAAAATGTTACTTGAATTTAAAAATTATCTACCACAACCGTTTTTTGCTTAATAAAAGAATTAAACCTATACTTTATCTCATTTCAATTATTGTGACAGCGTATATGGGCAGTGTATAGACAGTGCGGACAGTAAAAGAATTCAGCGTATGCAAAATACCTACATGCCTGAGGTTAATTTATGGTACCTATTAGAAAATTTGATCACATAACACATAAACTTAAAGAAATTATGGTTAAATATGCACAACCGTAGAATACTTCATTCAGCCGCATTGCTTCATAAAATTATCTCAAATAAAGTACCCTCTTATTTACTTAATAAACTTGTATTTAGAGGTGATGTTCATAGTGTTAATATTACTTATATGTCTACGTATATGTTTTGTTATATATTGAATTGGTTACCAATAAATGCAATTATTATTATTATTATTATTAAGTAAAAGAAAAATTTATTGAATTGCGTATTTCAACTTTCCCGTGCTACATTTATTACTGTTTACTTTATTTTAAAGGTAACATGCATCTTTTTGCCAATGTTCATTCTTATAATACTAGGAATAATGTCAAAATTAGACCAAATTGTTACAGTGAATGCGGTTCGCAATGGTCTTATCTATTATCGGGCTGTATTTTTTAACTGTCTGCCTGGCGACGTGTGGGAACTTTTACTGCCAAAGTTTAAAGTTACACTAAAAGCATTTTTAATAAATAATGCTATTTTCAACACGAATGAATTTTTAACCTTGAATTTTAATGACTGAATTGTATATATTGTATGTATTTGGTGCGGCATTTGTCATAGCAGACGTGTGTAGAACAACTTTTTTTTGTAATGGCACAAGAAGTATCTATATCTATCTAACGCGCGGAACTTTAAATGCGGCATGCGCCGCGAGTTACAGCGTCGTTATCGAGATTTTGACAAAAAGGATTCATGTTTTGCTTAATACTGGCAAGGAAGTTTTGAAGATGCAAAGTATTTTTTTTTACTCGATTTTCCTGCAAGTCCGCTGTAATATCCTGCTGACTATGTATTTGGTGTGGCATTTGTCATAGTAGACGTGTGTAAAACATTTTTTTTTGTAATGGCACAAGTATCTATATCTATCTAACGCGCGAAACTTTAAATGCGGCATGCACCGCGGGCTGCAGCTCCTTCCATGTATCCAATGTTCAAATCCTCTTTGAAACGCGGAAAGGTACTTTCGTAATAACGATAAGATGCAATTAATTCAGTAAGGAATATTATTGATCTTGTGTGTATTGCGAAAAAATACTTACAGTTCTTGGCCATGTTCAGTAGCGAAAAATCTTATACCAATTTACAATTAAAGTAATCACGTTTTAAATTTAACTACTATCATTGATGCACGTGAGACGTGAAAAATATATTTATATTTTTCATTAAATCTGTCGGTTGCTACACGAATGCTGCCGTGACCCCGTGGTTACATAATATGCCTAACTACAATCAGCTGATGAAATATAAATCGACGGCCATCCAGATGGCGTTTGGTCAACGGCTGTCAACGCAAAATAAAATACTTGTATTGAAATAATTTTATTCAAAATTTACAGCGCAACTACCTAAATCTAAGCTATTAATATCTACTTAAGTATTCATCACTCTTTGAACTTGTTACTACTGTTTTAATATAGATAGTAAACGTGCAGTTAGTGCAATCTGAAAAGTGGAGCCCACTGGAAGAGTTTGAATTGTAAATATTTTCAACAAGAAGCCCATTTTCTGTGGTCGTAGTGTGATGCCAGTGAGAAAATAAGACGTTGGACGACAGGTGGTGTTAGTAGGAACATAAGAAGGGCCATCCCTGCCTGTCAAAATTTTGTTCGAAATTTCCATTTTGCTGGACATGGAATCTTCTATATAGCCTTCAGCCACCGTCGAAGATTTCCATCCCCCAAGGCGCTTCAACATAAGGATATCACCTCCAGATTCAACCAGTAGTGAGGCTGAACTCCTTCGAAAATAATGGCCTGTGTAACTACTGGCGTTTGGTAATTGCAAATATTGTGCAATTCAAGATGGTATCTTCCCAAATGTATGCACTCCGATCACCTGCGTTGAGAATTTTACTTTGCGGTAATTTATAAAAAAAAGGTCTTATGTTGTGTGTGTGGTGGTCGTAGAGCTAAATACTTTCTGAAAAGCTGTAAAACCTGTACAGTTTCCAGAATTTCATCAGTGACGGTATATATTCTTTTTTTGCCGGTTTTTGTTTGCGGGATAGTGATCACTAACATGTTCCCCTTGTCTTCAATATCACATATCGACATTTTTCGTAATTCTTTACAATTGCATGCTCCAGTCAGTCCAACTATCATGCATACCTACACACACAAGGTAAGCAAGGTCAAATCATGATGTAAAAAACCTAATCATACCTTCCACCTTAAATAAGTCTCATCAGGAGCTTCCAGAAAAAATTGGTTAATATCGTCCCTAGTAAATACGGAGAATTTTTTGACCAGGTAACCTCTATTTTGTTGTTTTAAAAATGCGACTACTTTTGTAAATTTACCGATGTCAGTGTCGTTTTTAATAATTACAGTTGCCTTTACCATTGAATACAGAGACCATAAAGTTGAGACTTTGCATGATTTGGCCTTTTCAGAGAAAAACGGCAAAAAACATTTTCGGTCCAGTGTTTTATGTTCTTTGTCCTGCACCACTCAAAAAATTTTCGTATTGTTTCAGATAAATTTGCTGGGATTTTTCGGGGAGCAACCTTAGGGTCACAACACTTGCAGCTTCCAGAATTTCACCGGGGGTGTCTGAACTATCGCTATCACACATTTTAAAATGCTCAAAACACACGCGATGAAGCTTAATATTAAATTTGACAGGAGATGCTTTTATTTTTAGTTGTCATCCATACAAAATGTCTACATTTACAATATCCCTTACCGAGTGACACAAATTAAAAGACATTGTGTCTTTACAATATCTACTCTCTATTCCCAAAGGGTTTAATTTTCGAAAATGTAAATAAATTACGCACTAAAAACTTAGAAATAATTTTTGTCGTGATAAATCGAGAGG
>CALNHX010005883.1:0-80062 GCA_940337035.1 Agriotes lineatus | reverse complement strand
AATAATAATAATAATAATAAATGGCATTTATTGGAACAAATACATAATTACCCACATATAGTATAAATAAAAGAAAATATATCAGCAGTACAATACAAGTAATGAACAACCAACAGCATCACAGAGTTGCGTATTCGCTCCAACGGGGCGAAGTTCAGATAACAATCCGAAGATAGGAATCTGCTCTTCCACTTAACCCTTTATATATGTTATATTAGTATTCATAATAATACGAGAGCCAGCAGTATTTATTAATTGATATACTGATTTTAAATAAGTTGTCAATATGTGTGTAGATTTGAGAGTAATAGTTTAAGAGTAATAGTTTAAACGAGCAAAAAATTATATTAAGAACAGAATTGCCTAAAATTGATTATATTGATAACGCGATTTGAATTATACTATTTGATGTTATACAGTTTGATGTTGTTTTTCGAACAAAATGTTAAAAAAAAAATTTTTTAATTTATTTGGTGAACAATGCTTTAAATAACCTGGTAAGGCGTTGTAAACCCTGGCTATATTATAAGAAAATGATCTTTCAAATAAGGCAGTTCTATGAAACGGCGGTGTTATTAAAAATTTATTCCGTACATTAAGATTATGGACATCAAATCTAAAGTTTATTTTATTGTAAAGATAAGAAGGAATTTTATTAAATACGATTTTATGATATAAATTAGCAGCATGAAGCACCCTTCTATCACTTATAATAATGCAGAAGACTAAAAGCCGTGTTTACACAACTAAAAGTACCACGGTTGCATTCGTTTATTTCTATTTTCGGGTTTTTGTAAACAAACTTCCCTTAACTTTTAATAGCGATATTATCACAGAAAACAATTATTTATTATGCATATTACCTGTGTTTTTTCAAAACTGTTGACACAGCTTCAAAGGCAAGTGAATTTTGGTTAATAATAATGAGAGTTACTGAATGCAACCAACGGCCGAAGCAAGGAAATATTGAAGCCGCACGCACACGCTAAAAAGGCGTGTCTTTAAAGATTAGGTTAGATAACCTACAAAATTTCAGATTGGCCTGGCAATAACTAATGTCTTCTAGCAGTGGCTAAATTCTGTGATAATGGTCTCCTGTGCATCAGATAATTGTAGTACAAAGCAAGGTAAGGGAATAGCGTTGTTCAGATTTCCCAAAAATTTGCAACATCGAGATTATTTTGCAAAAGCAAGAATTGGGCTCCGACTAATGCTTCACGGTTACGCCACAAGCTGAAAGGAGTTTCATTCGTAAGTTATTTGTCCTATTATAATCCATAATGTGTGTTACAATTTATAAATTCTAGCAGGAAACCGAAGAAGCAATGGATTCGGGAGTATGTTGTGAACGGAGTAACACACGTTTATGCAGTGCTCTCTATATTCCTTTTTTAAAATGTCGATGAAAACTAGAGCAGCTTCTTCTGTTAGTGATTGTAGTGTAGACGCTACCGAAATCGCAAAGCAAGTTGTTGCACTTCTATTGCAATCCAATTACTTTAAAGTTGTCGTGAACAAAGTAATTTCCGACACGTTGCACGACTTAAAGGCAAGAAGTAAAAGCAGCTTGTAAGTTGTCGTGAACAAAGTAATTTCCGACACGTTGCACGACTTAAAGGCAAGAAGTAAAAGCAGCTTGTGCCAAGGTTGCTTCGTTTGAAGCCAAATTAGAAAAAGGAAATCGTATACTGGATAGTATGTAACAGTATATATTGTTTATGTAAGGGTCCTGATATGGAACGTCTATAATTGCTGTATTTATCACTTTGCAGTACTGAATTGGGCTCCGACTAATGCTGTACGCTACAAGCTGAAAGGAGTTTCATTCGTAAGTTATTTGTCCTATTATTATCCATAATGTGTGTTACAATTTATAAATTCTAGCAGGAAACTGAAGAAGCAATGGATTCGGGAGTATGTTGTGAACAGAGTAACACACGTTTCTGCAGTGCTCTGTATATTCCTTTTTTAAAATGTCGATGAAAACTAGAGCAGCTTCTTCTGTTAGTGATTGTAGTGTAGACGCTACCGAAATCGCAAAGCAAGTTGTTGCACTTCTATTGCAATCCAATGACTTTAAAGTTGTCGTTAATAAAGTAGATTTCCGACACGTTGCACGACTTAAAGGCAAGAAGTAAAAGCAGCTTGTGCCAAGGTTGCTTCGTTTGAAGCCAATTTAGAAAAAGTAAATCGTATACTGAACAGTATGTAACAGTATACACTATGTCCCCGGATTGAGTTTACAATAGGTATGATTGACCAAAAATTTTTGAATTGGAATTTCATATTTTGGAATTCCGCCCTGCTTGGTGTGAAACTTATTTTTAGTTTACTTTCGATTTTTTAAAGTCAAGTAGGCCTTGACAGGGAAGCGAAAACAATTTAATTTTCAGGTAAACTACCCGTTTTGTTCATGATAAGGCAAAATTTAACTTTTCTTAATACAATTTTTCCGTATCATGAACAAAAAGGGTAGTTTACCTGAAAATAAAATAGTTTTCGCTTCCCTGTCAAGGCCTACTTGTTTTTCAAAAACTGAAAATATTCTTAAAATTTGTTTCACACCAAGCAGGGCGGAATTCCAAATTTTTGGTCAATCATACCTATTGTAAACTCAATCCGGGGACATACTGTATATTGTTTGTGTAAGGGTCCTGATATGGAACGCGTATGATTGCTATTCACTGACATGGCAAATAAATATGACTTAACTATTGATAAAAAATAGATTTGATAACATGTAATAACATTTTATGGTCAAAATTTATTTAAAAACAATTTAAATTCAAACACATTTAGTAAATTTATTCAGAAAATGTATAATGGTTACAAAAAGATTATTTCTATATTAAAATAAAGACACTTAAAACATTTTTCCCACTGCTGTTCATGTAAGTTAGTGATACAGCCTTAGTAACAAAACGTGTAAGTCGGTAATTATATTTTCCCGCTGCTGTTCATGTAAGTTAGTGGTACAGCCTTAGTAACAAAACGTGTAAGTCGGTGATTATATTTGTTTGCTGCTTTTTCTTGACAACGGAACTTAATATTATTATTAAGTTCCTAGGATAATAAAATTAGCAAAGCAAGATGCAGATTTAGACGTTTTGTTTCTAAATTGCAAGTGTTTATGTGACATGTGACACTCATAGGTAACACGACTCACGAAAATTAATCCTGGTGACAGGTCACAAACCAAACGATTTTTTCAAAAATCTAGGAAAATTTCGATAAGCAGCGGGAAAAATATAATAAGATAACTTGGAATGTATCGCCTATTAACATTTTCGGCAGGCAACAAGCCGCGACTTCGTCTTGGCTTGTACTTGCCTACCTCAAATGTTAATAGGTCCTTACATTCCTTGTGACTTAAATAGCTATTGTTTGCTGCTTTCCCTTGACAACGGAACTTAATATTATTATTAATTTCCTAGGATAATAAAATTAGCAATGCAAGATGCAGACTTAGACGTTTTGTTTATAATTGCAAGTGTTTATGTGACGTGTGACACTCACAGGTAACACGACTCACGAAAATTAATCCTGGTGACAGGTCACAAACCAAACGATTTTTTCAAAAATCTAGGAAAATTTCGATAAGCAGCGGGAAAAATATAATAAGATAACTTGGAATGTATCGCCTATTAACATTTTCGGCAGGCAACAAGCCGCGACTTCGTCTTGGCTTGTACTTGCCTACCTCAAATGTTAATAGGTCCTTACATTCCTTGTGACTTAAATAGCTATTGTTTGCTGCTTTCCCTTGACAACGGAACTTAATATTATTATTAATTTCCTAGGATAATAAAATTAGCAATGCAAGATGCAGACTTAGACGTTTTGTTTATAATTGCAAGTGTTTATGTGACGTGTGACACTCACAGGTAACACGACTCACGAATATTAATCCTGGTGTCAGGTGACAAACCAAACGATTTTTTTCAATAATCTAGAAAAATTTTGATAAGCAGCGGGAAAAATATACACTATAGTTTTTTTATCTCGTTATAGCACATATTACGTGCAACAGTTTTTCATGAGTGTTTGAAATTTTGATAACATTTGAAATAAACGAATTTTATAGTTGCCGCAGTGGCATCTATGAAATTAGTTTATTTCAAACGTTACCAACATTTTAAACACATGAAAAAGCGATGCACGTAATATGTGCTGTAACGAGATAAAAAAATCACAATGTATATATTTATTTTTATAATGAATAATCATTACATTTTAACTGCTACTATTTGGCACTCACTCCAGTGCCTCCTGTAATAAAATAATTTATTATTAGGTAATTTAATACTAATTTTTTAATACTTACTACCACTAATTCCTCTTCCACTACAGTAGAATTGTTCTGCAAATTTTGAACAACATGGCAAATTAGTTGTTATAGATGTGATAGTTCTCCACAGGAGATAAGATTGAGATGACAAATTGCAATAAAATTGGGAATTAATTAAATTGCTCAATTTATTTAAAATAATGATATTTAATAATAGTAGTTTATTTATCTAGAACGAAAAGTGGCATTTTAAAGACGAGAAAGTTGTTTAAGGAATTACTTGCGAGGACCTTTCAAAACACTTTTCGTTCGTGGTGAATACAACAGTTTATTTCATACTGCAGGTTTAATGAATTTTAAATAAAAAGTTGTAAATCATTTCATATTTCATGTCAACAACTGACGTATAATTTTAAAGTACTTGAACTTTAAAATTTTACTTTAAAGTACTATGATTTTAATGTTCCATTTTTTGTACCATAAATAATCCGAAAAATGTCATTTTTGACATCAGTATGAAATAAAATATATTGTTTTTAATATTAAGAACTAAAGTAAATACTTACAATTAAGAAATGTTTTTAAATACTTTGTAAATGCGATGAAATTAATTAGTTTTGAAAACTAAAAAATTTTAATACGAGTTTGGTTGAAATGTTTGTTTGAACATTTACTAGAAAAGTTCGTTTCAAAAAAAGTATGGTTCACACAGCCCTGCATACAGGGTGCTCAAAGTTAAAGCTACGATTTCGATTATATTAGCATTTGTAGTACTGTTCACGTAGATTACGATGGCAAAAACAGAAAAACAATTGAGCATGAAACTTTCGAGTTATTCGCAAAATTAACATTTTTTGAAATGGAACAACTTAGTAGGTAATAAAATGGACATTTTACTTACCATGTTGATTCACACACCACTAAGAACAACGCAAAATGAATAACTACAAAGGCCACGGGTGACTGTTGAATGACAATGCTAACTAGCAATTACTGAATTTTCAGTTCGGTTTTATCAAGAAAACTGTAGACGGTTCTAAAATTTCCCCGTAGGCCAGTACTTTGCTGGACAAATGAGTATCGTAAATTTATGTTTTGGCAGGACAATTGGACTGGACAATAAATACTGCAAGTAATGACGGCTAGAATACCAGAATTCAAGGAAGAGATCGAAGACCTGATGCTGTAAGTAAAACCGCATGTCAACAAATTGCAAATAACGGTTATGCGGGGAAGGAACTTTGTGTCGGATCCCTTTATTAAGGGCAACCGCCTCCGTAATATGTGAGAAGCTTAAATAAACCGTCTTAAAATAAATATACAACTACATAGTAAATAAAAAGAGATGAAAGATGAATGGTCCCCGACACCGAAAGGTAAAAGAGGCTACGAAATAAAAATATGAAGGAACTTTTTAATTTAAAAACAATATTTTAACAGACACTTGAAATAAGTAACCGAATGCTATAGAACACTGCAGTTTAAATTGAAACTAAATGAATTAATAACAGATTCATCCATTTTCAAGTAAGGTCTATTCTATAATGTATAATGGTTAGTTATATTTATACAGTACAGTAAACATTGCGCTTCCATACTTTGTCAGCTACAAGGAAAAATTGCATGTTCAACACATTGGAAAATTCCACGTAAAACTTTTACATTCGCTGGAAAACTCTCACTTTTCTTAACTTGTAGAAGAATCTATTATTAATTCACTAGCGATTTGAGAAGAAAATTAACTCGCTAGCATATAAACATTATAAACAGTTACTTATGGTTGCTATTATAGAGATAATAATAATAATGCCAGTTTAAAATGTATTATGTATGGATGTATAATCGATAACCTCGTTTTACCTTGCGGTGTAGAGGCTGGTGCTTTATGTGCTTGCATCTGGCGATACAATGCTCAACTTGCCCCGGATTCGGGATACAAAGTTGAACCGCGCCTTTTAATGCTTGCACAGCACCCATTGTGTGAGGTGTCTGTGTGTGTTATGTTGACCTTGTTACTCTATCTCTTAGGTCTGTGGTTCTGAGTAGAGCACAGTTAACCCGGGAGTGGTCGCGCTATGGTCGATTCAACCGCACATTTTAAAAAATTGCTGTAGCTTTCTAATGCAGCTCCTTTGCGACTTGAACTTTTAAAAATTCTCCTAAAATGCAGTTTTGCTATTATTAGTGACATTTCAGCACATTTAAAAAAAAATTTAAACCGTTTTTTTGTTAATGCGGTTGATCTAACGTAACTCAATTATTTTTTCATTTATCTGGTATTATAAATGAATGTTACGCTTTAAAATCATTTATTATGCTTTCCTAATAAAGTGCAAGAGAAATGTTATAGTTATTATCGATATAAGGCCGTTAGTAGGCATCTAACAAACGAGGATAAATTTGTGGCCGATGCCGTCAGGCCGATGCTAATAAGTTTATCTGAGCCATGGCCATAGCTGTTATGAGGAACTTTTCAGTCAGGTTGACAGTTCTGTTATTAACAAATAACAAGTAGGTGTTATGAAAAAGATTTTTATTAATTTACATACATTCTGTTTAAAAAACTAACTGCAGTTGAACCGACCGGGGCGCGATCACTAACGGAAGTTTAGGACGCTCGACTACACCCGGGTTAATTTGGTGCCCAACCGTGAATGGTCTCACCGAGCCCGGTTCAAATCGCAAGGCGGCGGAAAATCCGGCCTTCGCGGGATTCGAACCGAGGACTTGCTTAATGCAAGGCAAGCGCTTACCCATCTGCGCTACTTGGCTTCTTGTGTTTAAAATGACAAAGAAATAATAATCAGTTATTTAACAATATCACGGCGTAACTGGAGACTTGAGTTACCGCATTTATATTTTTATGACGCTCAACGGCTTAAATCTGAAAAGAAACAGATTGCAGGCAGCTGAAAATTATTTCGCTGGCACAAATAATTCTCACATATAATCTCATAAGAGCATTAATTCTTTCCGGAATTTTTTTTTGACTGCGTTCCAACAACGTCGTATTAATTAGGACGCCTTTCAGGGGCGAGCGTTTCCTTTCCAAAGATTTTACATTTGAAAATATATTTTTTGGAACTGTTCCTTACTGCCAATCTCTAGCGTGCTTTTAAAGCTTTATTTAGTGCAACAAAAGTTATTAAATTTGTCCTACATTTTAAATGCGGCATATGCCGCGGGTTGCAGCTAGTGTTACTAATGATGTGCTTAAATGCTAGGGAACTAGAGGAATTACATGTTTTCATGTTTGGTATGGGGCGCGCCTTGTAAATTGTATGTTCAGATGCTAGTTATAAAACTAGGGGAATTACCTCTTTTCATATGCACCCTATATTTTCCAACCTTAATCCTCAGTTGTGTATCTGAATTTCGGATTGAAAGAAGTGTTCTGCGGAAACGATTTTGTTTATCTAAAGCAAAGTGTTCATTGCTTATAGCTGCATTTGATTAAAGGCAGGTAGGTTTTCTTCATTACAGGCTGCAGTTGATATGTATGTACTAAAGCTACTTTTTTACAGTAGTGTCACAATGGAAAGCAAACGCGGCACTAAACACATAGAGGGTCCGGCAGCGAAGCGGGAGTGGAAGAATTTATGCAAAAAAATGCTGAACTTCAGGCGGCCGCTGTAAGCAACAGAAAACAATTGAATGAAGGAAAACGTTACCAAAAAATTACGATTTTCGTGAACCTTTTAAGTGTAAAATGGGGGATCTGGGTATTAATGCTATACAGGGTGCTCAACATTTGCAAATTTAATGATTTAGATTTTTTTGTCAAATGGAATTATTTTTGTAATTTTGAAAAGCGCTTTTAATGAGCTTTCTTTTGATAGGTTACTTCATACCTCTATGTTTAACTGTTTTTCAGATATGCTTGTTTGAACATGAAAAACAATTTAAGCCCCTTAAGATGCTTTATTTCAAGGTATAAAAGCAATCTCCGTTAAAATAATGATTTAAACACTTGACTTCTCCAAACAAAATATAAAACCAAGTTTAGAAAACAAAAATCCAACTACTACTCAAACTAGAAATAACAAATACGAAAAAACAAAAGAAAGCAGGAGAAAAAAATCTGAAAAGCGATAGAATTTAGGGATAGAAAATGAAATGTCAGAAGAAAGTTCATTAAAAGTACTTTTCAAAAATACAGAAATACAGTCAGACCTCGCCGTTCGCGGCTTTGCGGTTCGCTGATTTGATTTTACGCGGGGCACCTTTGTGCTCTCTTTTCTTTGCCGTTCGCGAATATTTGCTTTGCCGTTCGCGGATAGAATTGCCAACGTTAACTGTTTCACCTTTCACACGCTAACGGCCGGTCTTATGAAGGCTACTAATCTGACGTTAACTTTAATTCGCTGTTAAAATAAACAAAAGCGAATAAAAATTAGTTACTAATGAATAATATGTCATAAGCACCAAAGTTTTGATGAGCTTTTGTTTATTTTAACAGAGATTTCAAGTTAACGTCAGGTTAGTGACCTTTATAAGACCGGCCATAAGTAAATAAAGCAGATGTATGTGGTTTATGTCATGAACACCTAAATAACATTGTTTATCACAAACCTGTAAACACACTTATCGAGCCTATTTATTTGAACGGACCTGATATAAATTGTAAAATTTAATGTTTTTTGTTTTAGTGTTTTTTGCTATATATTTTATGTTTTGAAAATGTACGTATTTGCATGTTTATATACGCACGTTTATGTATTTTTGAATTTTTTGAAGTTGCATAGTATAAATAAATCTAGTTTATAGAACCTAACCCCGTTTTTATCATTTATGTGTTTAGTGGCGCATCGCGGTTTTGCGCTTCGCGGCATTCTTCTGGAACGTAACCCCCGCGAACGGCGAGGTCTGACTGTATATAGGGTGTTCCATTTAAATAAATCAAAATAATTATATTTGCTGATTATGAGTTCTCTGTACAGCTTTAATACTCGGAGCAGGAAAGAAGAACTATTTGAACATTTAATGTAATTACGTATAGGATTTTAGTGTATTGGCATTTGTTTTTAATCCGATTTTATTTGATCTTGGAATTAATTTATTCCTGCATTTATCGTTTTTTCCGGGTTTGGAGAGCTCGTGTGTTTAAATCATTATTTTAACGGCATTTGTTCTTTATTCCTTGAAATAAAGCATCTTAAGGGGCTGAAATTGTTTTTACTTCCCTTTACAATAAAGGAAGTATTGGATTCACCCCAAAAATTCGAAATTGAATTTTCAATAGATCTTCACGTTTTAGAGTCCCCTGATCCCAAAAAACATATTTTTTTTCATTGGTCTGTCTGTTTGTCTGTCTGTGAACAGAATATCTCAAAAAAGAAAAGAGGTAAGGTGTTGAAACTTCATATATAAGTTTTGTGTACTATGTAGATGGGACAGCAAGCTTTTGAAGAAAATCTCATAACCGGAAGTAGGTGTTTACTCTTGTGATTTTTCAGTTTTTTTCGATTTTTTCAAAAACGGCTCTAACGATTTTTTTAAACTTTACATTTTTATTGCATTTTGAATGTGTATTGATGTGAGATAGGTGATTTTCCAGTTGAATACTTCTAAAATGGGTTTCTTTTGTTTTTTGTTCTATTTTTTTATTAACTCCTATTTTAAATAGAACACCCGGTATATTATTACATTTTTGAATTCAGCTTAAAATTCTAGAGAAAATTTGTCTCTTGAACTAACACTCTATTTTGTACCGTTTTTGTAAAATTTGTAATTTTTGAAAATTTTTGAAAAATGCTAAAAATTTAAAATCAAATTTTTAGCTAATTATAAGATCACTGTAAAAGGAAGTGTGCGTGCATCACACCAGATTTTTGTTCAAACATGCATATATAAAAAGCAGTTGAACTTAGAGGTATGAAGTAACATATCAAAAGAAAGCTCATTACAAGGGGTTTTCAAAAATATACAGGGAGTTCCATTTGAAAAAAATTGAAATCGTTAAATTTGCAAATGTTGAGCACCCTATATAGCATTAATATCCAGATCTACCATTTTAAACTTGAATGGTAATTCACGAAAATCATAATTTTTTGGTAACGTTTTCCTGTTTTCTGTTGTTTACAGCAGCCGCCTGAAGTTCAGCATTTTTTTTGCATAAAATCAATTACTCCAAAACAGTTGATGTTAGACCCATATAACTTCATATCAAAATGATTTCATTGCAAAAGTTTTAAGCTACCAAAATGTAGGGCATTCTATTTAAAAAAAAAGTTTGATTCGCCACACTTTTTTGAGACATCCTGCATATTCAAAACTATTTTAGTAATGTGCACCACCTTCGTATCTATAACTTTTATATACACAATATTCATGAAACTCTCACAGTTTTAGAAATATTTTCCACCCCCGCTTCGTTGACAAACCCTGTATAATGTCAATATTAAACTGGGTTGTTCTTTCGTGCGTTGCCCAATAAGATTCTCGCCTTAAAAAGGAAAAAATGTTCAGGGGGAAAGATGAGCAAAGATTGACTGACAGTTTTGCACTGTGTAAATATGGCGGGATAAAGGAAAAGTTATTGGTGACTGGAAAGTCAGCTCGACCTCGGGGCAAAGATAATATATATTATCTTTGCTCGGGGGTTTAAGAAACTCGCTGTGAATTCCTTACCTATAGACTGGAAATCTAACAAATAAACGTGAATGACTTGCGATATTATGAAGGAATGGCTTCTCCAGTTCGATAGAAAAATGGGCCAAAAGTTGGAAATTTCTTCTTGTATAGAAAATTAGTAATAACTAATAATGAGTCCGAAACTAATATAAAAAAAAAAGATCGTCATATTATTGGTATTGGGACAGCTGTCTACTTTTCTGAGAGTAAATGCTGCAGTTTGGCTAATAGCAATGGATGCATTTAATATAATGAAATGTCATAAAATTTATTAAATTTATGTGCCGAAGCTACAATAATTACTTAGTTAAGCAAAGACTAAGTAGTTTTAATGTTGGGGACATAAAAAAGCTATCAGATGGTAAGGCAAAAATAATACTGTGGAATGAGTTACTTGTTGATAGAAGAAAAACCACTAAGTAAAAAAGGAGCAGAAGGGAATGGAGTGATGTACTAGAGGGTAAAAATAAAAGACCAGGAGAGAAGAGAATTACACAGGCTGTAGGCTGGTTCGCTACATTATACACTTATATAATTTTCTTTAAATTATGCAATACGAACAAACATGTTTACAATTTTTAATAGCAAATTGTAGCAAAAATATTACATCAATGCGCATATGGCAATGGCAGTGCATTAATAACTTACGAGGCATTAACTCTACTTAATTTAATGCTAAGGTACTTCAACAACAATTATCACGATTTAATTAGATTACCACTGTTAAACAACTATTTCTATGTTTCCTAATATCAAGAATAAGTTTCAACAATATAGTTTATCCAGCCTAAGTAATTGTACACCATTGTATAAATTCCATATTTGTTTCTTCTTCCACAGCCATCGCCAAAGCTTGTGATGCCTTGAATACTGTATCCTTTAGTCTTTGCTCCCTTTTTCGCCGGACACATGAGTCCTCCCCCACTGTCCCCGGCGCATGTGTCTGCAGCTCCAGAAGCCCATCCAGCGCAAAACATGTTGGACGTTAGGATATACCTCTTGTAGGATTTAGTGCAGGTGCTCCACTCCACCACAGGTATCTAAAGCAAGATTTTAATAGTTATTTATGTATGAAAAGCATAATCAATAGATAGGGATTGGGAATGTTTAAAGCGCGACGCAAAGCGAAGATCTTTAAATTTCCCGAGAGCTATAATTATGATTAGGCACTTGGTACATACGTTTTATTTCATTTTGGTTTTCAAAATGGACAAAATTCAAGGATTCAGTATTTTTGCTACAAACTACTGCGTCAGCATGCTGACTGTATAAATGTTTGGTGTGCCATGGTTTCTATGCCGATTGTTGGTGTTACTATACTACATTGTTGGTGCGTGTTGTACTGCATAGCAACTTTATAGGCTCTAGGGCTATAAAAGCCATTTTACGCTTGCTATTTAGGGAAAATAAACAAGATTATAATTCCAAAATGAAATAAATTAGTTTTTTCTATAGCACATGTTAAAGTGTGCTTTTATCAACTCAAAACAAAAGGTCAAGTTTTACTTTTAACAGCAAGGGTAGATAAAGTAGCACTTTAACATCAAGGATAGATAAAGTAATTTAATTTTCTAACTTTTGTTTAAATTAAATATGACAGCTTCGTATTATCGTAGCAACCCAATCTAGCTACTGACATTTTGAAATGTGATTGACTGTCATTATTTTCTTTTGAAATTGGCAAAGTTCTTGCTATAGAAAAAAATATTGTATTATACACGACGATAAAGTTATTTCTATCCACTCTTGAATTATTAACGTCTCGACTTCGTCTTGACGTTAAACGATTCACTCGTGGATAAAATTTAACTTTATCGTCTTGTATAATAAATTACTATTTTTTCTATAGCACATGTTGAAGTGTGCTTTTATCAACTCAAAACAAAATGTCAAGTTTTACTTTAACAGCAAGGGTAGATAAAGTAGCACTTTAACATCAAGGATAGATAATAGTATACTATACATCAAGGTAGCGAAGCGCAGTATTATAACCTGAGCGCATATTAGATACAGAGCGCGCAGCGCAAAGTATCTAAAGTGCGAAGGTTACAAGACGATTCGCTAACGCGGTGTATATACTATTTTTTGCACTACCAAATGGCTTAACACCTAAATTCCCAACAGATATCGAAAATATTTTAACTGTCAACCTGACAATACAGCTGTTTAAAACGTCAAAATTAAAATAGTCATATTTGGTAACTTAGCAATTTATTAGTTACCACGGTGAAAATTGTTTATTTTACTTTCTCTCCGTGGTGGAGAAAATCAACTACACGACCTAAAGATAGGCCAATAGCGGTGCGTTCTGAGACTAGTAGTGCAAAAAGTAATGTAATTTTCTAGCTTTTGTTTAAATTAAATATGACAGCTTCGTATTATTGTAGTAACCCAATCTAGCTACTGACATTTTGAAATGTGATTAACTGTCCTTATTTTATTTTGAAATTGTTAAAGTTCTTGATATAGAAAAAAATATTGTATTATACACGACGATAAAGTTATTTTTATCCACTCTTGAATCATTAACATCACGATGTTAAACGATTCACTCGTGGATAAAATTTAACTTTATCATCTTGTATAATAAATTACTATTATTGCAACTGATTACTATACGATGATTGTACAGTATTTATTGGCTCTGGTTTAGTTGTATATAGGTAGTCAATTTGTTGTGTATCAATAACCTAGCATGCTACGTGTTACAGACAGGGTCCGGCAACGAAGCGGGGGTGGAAGATATTTCTAAAATTATGAGAGTTACATGAATATTGTGTATATAAAAGTTCTAGGTACGAAGATGGCGCACATTACTAAAATAGTTTTGATTATACAGAGTGGCTCAAAAAAGCGTGGCGAATCAAACTTCATTCTTTTAAAGGGGTAGCTTAATAGTTGTGCATTGAAATATTAACCATTTTGATATCAAGTTGTATGGGTCAACGTTAACTGTTCTGGAGATATTAACGATTTTATACAAAAGAATTCTGAACTTCAGGCGGCTGCTGTAAGCAACAGAAAACAATTGAATGAAGGAAAACGTTACCAAAAAATTATGATTTTCGTGAACTATCTTTCAGGTGTAAAATGGTGGATCTGGGTATTAATGCTATACAGGGTGCTCAAAAGTTGCAAATTTAATGATTTCGATTTTTTTTTTTTCAAATGGAACGCCCTTTTTTGCTTTTTATGTTCAAACACGCATATCTGAAAAACAGTTGAACTTAGAGGTATGAAGTGACATATCAAAAGTAAGCTCATAAAAATGGCTTTTAAAAAATACAAGAATATATAGGGCGTTCCATTTGAAAAAAAATCAAAATCATTAAATGTGCCAATGTTGAGCACCCTGTATAGCATTAATACCCAGATCCACCATTTTACACCTAAAAGATAGTTCACGAAAATCATAATTTTTAGTAACGTTTTCCTCCATTCAATTGTTTTCTGTTATGTAAGTAACGCAGTCTGCGTGCCCGCCGCAGACGTGAATTTGTTGAATAAGCGCCTACGTTTTGAGTCAGAATAAAAGACAGTTTCCGTGTGTTAGCGAGAGCGAGTACGAATGTTGGACTCCACTATTTAATCCCGTGCGAAGCTCTTAGCGGGTTTTCTAGACAGAATTGGCCCGGCGTGACGAGAAGCACAAAGTGATTTGGAAGTTGTCGTCCCGCCACGCACCCTTCAGGGTAGCGTAGGCGAGGGTTTACGTTTGTTTATTGTGTGATTAACAGCTAACGTGTGTGTGTGTGTGTGTGTGTGTGTGTGTGTGTGTGTGTGTAGCCTGTTGTGTTCCGTTATTTGAACTCTCGCCGATCCAACACGAGTGTTGTGCGTTTTGCATTTCATGGACTCATTGAACTACACGTAGTTGTGGTAGCTGTTGGGCGAACTTAACGTTATTGTTTATCGATGTGAGCCTTGAGGTTTTCGTTGTCGTGGGGCGGCAACCCCTAAAACGTCGTTTGGCGGACTCTGTGAAAACCCAGTCGGCTTACCAGGTTTCGCAAAGCTCCCTCTTTTCGTTCTGCCAATTTCCGTGCGGGCTTCGATTTTTCCCTTGATAGGGGGATTATCCTAGGTTCCTCATCGTCGGCCATTACCGTTGTTTTGAAGCGGTTTCACTAGATGTTAGAGCAGTGGTCTTGAACGGCAGCCGTTTGCAGCAACGTAGGACGTCGGTTGCAGCTAAGCCAAGCTTCTTAAGGGTACCATTTTAATTGTAGTAGCTTTACAGTGCCGAATTTTAAATGTCCCGAGTGTTTTGACGAAGTGCCAGACAGTTTGAGTAACGTTGCGGTCATTGTAACATTTATTGTTTGCACCATTGCATTTGCTAAACCTTTTATAGTTGTTTACCTGTCAGTTTAATTCATTACCGTCAGATTACATGATCCTTTTCAACTTTACGTAGTGGCAGATAAAGTATGTGTCGCATTTGTACCATGTTTAGGTGATTACCGCTTTTTATTGCTGATTAATTAAGTCAGTGTTTTTAATAGTTCAATGTTAATACCGTTCATAAGTCATTCCTGTAATTGATGTGTCAAGTTTACCGCGCATTTACCAGATTAAAACGTTACGCAATTTACATATTTAACAGTTCAACCAGCTTCGTACAACGCATTAATGTGATAAATGGGCTTCTTATTATTGGTCAATTTATCTATTCGTGGTTCAACTGATGACAGAGCCACGCGAAATAGATGCATTTTCATACTATTCCTATATTTTCAAGTGGTAGACTAACAACAGAATCGAGTCGATTATCGAAATCAACAATCGACTTCGCGGACCGGCAACATCTTGCTCACGGACCGGCACCGGTCCGCGGACGACCACTTTGAGTAACACTGACTTACAGCAGACCCCTAAGTTCAGCATTTTTTTGTATAAAATCGTTAATATCTTCAAAACAGTTGACGTTAGACCCATACAGCTTTATATCAAAATGATGAGTATTTCAATGTAAAACTTTTAAGCGACCCAAACATAGGGCATTCCATTAAAAAAAAGTAGGTTTGATTCGCCACACTTTTTTGAACCACCCTGTATAATCAAAATTATTTTAGTAATGTGCACCAACTTCGTACCTACAACTTTTATATACACAATATTCATGTAATTCTCATAGTTTTAGAAATATATTCCACTCCCGCTTCGTTGCCGGACCCTGTATTAGACTTACGCTTGCTCTACCTGCAAAGAAGCAAATTTTTAAGACGTTTATTCTTTCTTGCTAACGGTAGAGGCTGATTAGACCAAAATCAACATTGATCTCAACAATGGGATTTTGATTACTTTTAAGTATAATAAAGTTTGACACGTTACAGAAGATTGAGAAATTTGTTCTATGAGGTACAGGACATAGGCATCAACTATCTATATGAAAACTCAGTCATATAACATTCTTTTTCTTCAAACGGCATTAAAATATGGCATTATACTGCTGGATTGATGATGCTAAACTGTCACTTTATTGCCAAGCGGCAGATAATAGTATCTGCCGCTGACGAGATCAAGTAATTTTCTTCGAATTTTGTTCACAAAATTGTAAATAATTTGTTATAAAAACGTTTGGCATGCTTCAGTACATAATAAGTACCTATTTTGAGTACACACTATCTTTTTTTACGGCAATAAATGCAGCAAAATAGAGAACAAAGGCAAATTCAGCCGCGATCTTGAATTTTGACTGATTTCCCGGGCCGGGATTAATGGGGATTTTGAGTATGTTAAAATACACACTTTTCACAGTATAATGCAAAAAGAATCATTTGTGTTCCAATCTTGCCCAGGTCAATGGCATGTTAACACTATTTTGACTGTATATAAAATTAAGGTCGTAGATAAAATATTGTATGCAACGCGTGCTAAAAGTCGTTTATGCACGAGACATGTTATAAAACTCAGCCTTCGGCTTCGTTTCATAATTTTCATGTCTCGTGCATAAACCTCAACATTTAGCTCTTGTTGCATAAATAGCTATTATGCGCTGTATTTGCTGTGTTGGTTGTATAAGTGGCTAAATCAGGACGACTTCATTACTTCCCTACTTTCACAAAGAATTTAGTAGAAACTTTTTAGGTAGACCACCCGCCACATGACAGTATGGGATTTCAGAAAAGTTGCTGGTGGATCACATACTGTTTATATAAACGAAAACATTTATTTTGTTCATGATATTGTATTTAAAAAACTTCGAGTTACAGTAAGGAACTTTATAGAGTTACAGGCTTCTCACAAGAGGAATTGAAACGAGAGTAACACAAGGATACTTATCTAGAATGTTGAATGCAAATCGGATACATTATTTGTGAAAACTGAAAAAAGAACTAAATGGCATGCTTGTTGAAATGAAGATCAAGGCATTTGAGATTAGTCAGAAAGTGTAAGACCCACAAAAGTTGCTTACTAAAAACTAAAGAGATCATTACTATCGACTCAACAAATCTAAGTTGAAAACCAGTCAGCAAAAGCTGATAATTTGTGAAATACTTGGGATTTTTATTTCGCAATTTCATTAGGAATAACCTTGGAAGAAGAAAAAGAATTGAAGAATATTTGAAAGTTTTCCATAACATTCTTATAAAAAATATCTTGATATCAAATGTATGCTGAAAGAAAATTGTCGTGACTACATAGGCACATTTGAGTGTCGACTAGCTAATAGTGAAGACGGCGTGCCGTGGGTTTGTTAGAAAGCTTTCATTCATTATTACAAAATGGGCTCCAATGAATCTCTATATAACAAATGTGCACAGATAGAAATTATAACTCATAAACTCAAAGCTTAACCAAAATCACAATAATTTGAAATGCAATAAATATCGTAACCAGGTCATAACTCAATTTGCAGTAACTAAAACACACATATTTATGGTAAAATGTATAATAGTCAGTAATATGATACTTTAATACAAACAATGCCGTAAGTGTGCTCATCATCGTAAAATATAACATAGGAGACCGAAGTCAAATTACGAATTATACAGGTAAAGGTTATGTTCGAGGAGCCTGAAGGGATTCAGTCGAATGCGCTGGCACTCGGCACAATCAAAAGATGCACAAATTAAACTTCACTGGGAATTTGAAGAATTTGGTAAGAGACGTGGAAGCATTCCTCAAAATTATTCAATTAATAAAATAGCTACGTGTACGACCAAACAGTCGTTCTATTAACGTCGATTAATAGCCCAGGCATACTAGGAAAATTTTAAGGAAAGCGAGTGAGGTTATAAAACCACTCATCTAAAGAGGCCATCGAACCGGGAAATTTGGTCAGCTTTGCAACTTGTGGTAACGAGAGAGCTAAGGGTAGGAGTAGCGGCTGAAAATACCTACGAAAATCGAAATAATGCTCCATGAGAACTTACCTCAAATTTTGGGCCACTTGAACGCTAACTTCAACAAATTAAAACCACCTAATCCGTCATATTGACGAAGGAAGAATGCTCTTAAACTCCCTCTAATTCAAAATCCACCCTAAGGATGAGGACCACGGGAATTCACCCTCAACTGCTAGCACGAGGTTAGTGAAACAAATTTCAAACTAGGTCATGGGAAGCGACGACATGCAACGAGTTATGCTTAGTTAACAGTGAAAATGGAAAAGAAGCCCAAGGCGTTGCCGTCGCTCAAAACAAAAGACTTTCGGTCGAACAGAATTCGCTACGCGTTAATAATTATGCAGGGTATTTGTTAGAATCGTTTGGAGAACCCCGCGCCGACTGCTTTTGAACGAACGGGCCAGAAGGAGCGGTGTGTTCTGCGTCGTCGAATTTCTTCTCGCGTTGGAGCGCGGGTGGCAGATCGCCTGGTTCAGATGTAATCAAGCACATACTTGCGCAGGAAGTGTTACTTCGTTCAATGAACAAACCGCATCGGGAAGCCTTATCGTACCGGTTAAGCAATTAACTACCTTGTCGGACATCTCAAATCCAGGAAGTGCAGGCTGATATCTTTGAAATTCCAAATAACTCATTTATTTTTGAGTTTTCGTGGAATTTTGCATTGGCCCAGGAAATAACATCCTGTACCGCGTTCCGCTACGTTCTGTACGGTATTGTATTGTACGTATTGTATATTTAATCTATTGTTTCGCAACCCTCCGGCATCCCGAAAAACCTTGGAAATCTTGCGGCTTATCGCGTACTAGATTTATGCTGCCCATTCTTCCAACAAAGTTCCGGAAAAGTTCTCCCTACATAGCGTGCAGAATTGACATCGTTTCAGTCCGAGGTGCTATCTATTTTACTCTTGTCGAGCTACGAGTTTCATTTGGCAAAAGCCCATCTCTCATCGCTCAACTTTGGCGGCGATCGCGTCATGGCTCTGTGTGACGCTCGGTCTTGCGGCTTTCCTTGGCATGTGTTTTAAGCAAATAACTTGCATGTTGTGCGTTTGGGGTATGCTGCATGAGTGTATCAATATTACTTTTCTAGGTGGATTATTTCGCCGGGCCTAGCAAGGTCCCTCAATGTCAGTGGTCGTCGGAAAGAAGCCTGGACCTCAAAATGGCGGACGCGGAGGAAAATTTGTACCTACCTCTTTCGGGAAGAATTTTCCCGAATTCGCACTACATACAGCACTCCCTTCGGTCGTGCTGCAAACAAAGTGCTCATTCGGGAAAATTAACTTCCCGAACTTGTTAGGTAGGTAAATAACTATTGCAGCGTAGGCTACACACATTTTCGCTTCTCTGAGAAAGCCGTATATAATACTCAATGTTCAATTTGTTCCACTTGTGTTATAATATTACTTAGGTTAGTTGTCAAATTGATGTTGGTAGAATTGACTGTCGCGGGTTTTCATTACCAATAGCAAAATCCCTAAATAATATATGGTATAAGACGTAGGTACTACCAACAATAATTGCGCCTGAAAATTGCGGCTTATGAGATGACCTCCTTTTCGCAGGCTGCTGAAATTGACGGACCTTGGGGAGCAGCGGCTAGTTTTATTGATAAAGGGCAGGTATAATTCTTAGCAATTGTGCTTGGAAAACCCTTGTTGCGATTACAGCTGCAAGACTGAGCCGCTTTAAATGTAATACTATGAGAGATATGTAATAGAGTTCTTTGAAATGTCTTGTATTATTATTATTTGTAAAACACAGTGCAGTTCCGCGTTTCACAGCAACTGAATGTTTCCAAAAGTACAGAAATCAGGAGAGGCTCACATCCCGGAGTTGAACACTGTAAAGTAAGCATTTTTATAGGTTCAGAACTGAGATCTTCTGCGGTGGGCTTTCCGCCCCATCACATGCATTTAAAACATCACAGTGGAGCTCTGAACAATAACAAAAGCATTTGCCACATACCGACTGATGTAATTTGGAAAACAAACAGGCCTGTTCTCCCAGTTTAAGACCTCGCCCATTTCTTTAGATAGTCGTGGTAACCGTTTGACCTGTTGCAGACAGTAAACGGTTTTAACCTCTAATACATGCATTGGAGGGCATATCACGTATCTAATAATCATTTTATAAAAGGTTTATTGTTTTGTATGGACATATTGCTGAGTACATTGAATTAATAAAATAAATGCGTATGCAGGTGATGCATTGACAAGGAAATTTGGAATTGTATTTTATGCAATTATGAGAAACTCGTTATACAGGGTGTCCAAAAAATGGCGGATTAATTCTACAGTGCGTTACTTGGGGATGCCTAATGAACCATGGAGAAATATGAAAAAAATTCCCTTGCCCGTATTTTTCGAAATATTTCTGGTCAAAGGTGGGTAATGAAATCCATTTATTTAAATAACTAGTGTATAATTATAGTGTCAAATATATCTGGGACTTATTAAAATATCTGTTTTTTTAATATTCTTGGGATTTAACTAAATTGTTTTCAATATTTAAGTATTTTAAAAAACTGATTTCCTGTTGAGTTTGTCAATTACTAAATATGGCAAACAAGCTTTGTACAATAATAATATACGAAATCAAGCTTGGCATTGAAATATTTTTTGTATGAATAATATGTTGGTGGCACTGTAAGTTCATGTCAAATTCGATGTTAGCAGGTTAGGTTTTGCGACAGTTTGTGTCAAAACTGACGCAAAACCTAACCTACTAACCTCGAATTTGACATAGACTTGCAGTGTCACCAACATATTAAGAACTTACTATGGATACATTTTTGATTGAGAAATTGTTGCAGTATCAATGTTGCCAGATTTATTTTTATTAATTTCGAAATATTTCGAAAAATACGGCCCAGGGATTTTTTTTTCATATTTTTCCAGGGTTCATAAGGCATCCCTCAGTAACGCACCGTAGAGTTAATCCGCCATTTCTTGGACACCCTGTATAAAAGGTGGGTGCACCGTTTTACAGTATCTAGTCATCCTGTCATGAAAGCAATTATTTGAGAACGCAGGATTTATAATATTCGACGATCCTTCCTACTCTCATGACTTATCAATAAGTAGTTAGTTTTTTCCTAAAAATATCTCAGATGAGAGAAATACGAAGAAAATAACGAGTTGAGCAATGTTGTGGAAGAATAAATTGACATGTTGCCGACATCTTGTTTTGAAGATGGAATGTTCTGCTTAGAACATGGTGGGAAAAATGGGTTTCAATATGGAAATTATATATCAAGATAATTCTTGTTCAGATTTCTGTACTTCAACACTGGATATAACTGATGTAATCAGACTTTTTGGCGAATGATCTACACCTATGCTACGTTTTTCTCTTCTAGGTCTCTAGTATAGAAGCTTGTTGGAACATCGTTTATCTCTATTTCTAGTTATATGCCCGCTCCAGCTATATTTCTGCATTGCTGTTTTCTTGACTTTGTTGACGAATGAATTCGTTTTTTGTTGATGTTTATTATTGATGTTGTGACGTTTGCACCTGTGCAAATTATGGATTTGAACATCAACAATATTATGTGCAATTTTTAAGCCGGCATCTTGTCACAATAAAGGTTTGCTCTTCGCCACACGTACACTTCGTGACTCACTGTGAAGCTTAGTAATGCGTGTGTCCTTTCTCACCTTAGAAAATGATTGAAGTAGAACGAGTCTCGAACGGGTATAAAAGGACAATACCCGACCCGTCCAGGATAACTGGAGTCGAAGTCTCACCCCGAGAAGACGCAGAGAGCATAGGCACCATTACGAGATCTCAAGACCTGTACCAGATGGATATAATATCGAGCTGATTTTTGGTGGCAAAATAACCCCCGATTTATTGTCGAGCCGGTTCTCGGTGGCAAACAACCCCTGGTTCTTTGTCGAGCCGATTTTATGTGGCAAACTAACTCCTGAACCCCGTTCCTATCTGATTTTCAGTAGTAATAACGCCCCTAAAGCCGTCCCTGCCCGCCAGTTTGAGTAGGAAGGGAACATAACGTAAAACTAAACTCACGTGGTGAAAAGATCCTTTAGCAGACATACTTCAGAATACCACCCTCAAAAATATCTTTATAGAGCGGAGATATTGAGCAGCGGCTTTAAGAGCTTAAAATAGACTGCAACCATATTTTGTGTTTATATTTTTTAGTTACAGAGAACCGTCACCGTACTCAAGAAGTTTTGTCGCACCAATTTTCCTGCCAACTGAGCCACTACCGCTGCACAACATTCTCGTGGGTTGCGTGTCATACTCAAGGCGTCGACGTTGGCATCTAGCGAGAAGCCCGACGAGACCTCAAGAAAGATTATTCTAATGCAATATTTATTTATACACCTTTGTTTCTATATATTTCGTTTTTATCATCTCTCTTTACAGTTAAAATTTCAGTCAGATTTTATTTAGATATTTAAAAAGCTTAGAGTTTTTTTTACATAAAAAAGGTACTCTTGTTTGGAATCGCTCAGAACAGTAGTTTCAGAGAAAATCGAACCTAAAGATTGAAATTCGCTACTTCAGGAGCGTAGTCTACTCATAGGAATGTGTTTTCCCTTTGAACTTCTCGGAGCTGTAACTCCCTTAATGCGCAACTTCGGCCCAATGTTTACCTATATAAACTTTTTTCTTTATTTCAAACTAGAGAACTCGTCCCTAGAATAGTGCCGTGCAATTTTGAAACATCTGTATATATTTTTGTTTTTCCCCTCTCTCTCCCCTCCTCTCTTGGACACTTTCCCTCATTTAAGAGTTTATCATTCTCAGATTCTTTAATTTAGTCTCCTCAATCTTCATCTTTTAAACCTTTTTCATCTATGGCTTTTTCCGCGTATATTTCCATTCGGATTTGGGTCGACCTCTATTTCTTTTGCCTCGTGACGATCAATGTAAGATATTCTTTGTCTATCTTTTTTCTTTTTTTTTTGTTGCACATGGCTATGCCATTTTGGGACCTTGTTTTTAATCCGCAATAGCTGTTATTATCCCCGTTCTTTGTTCTTACTATATTACCTTCGCAGATAATACGATTATACCAAACTAACTTTTTGTGTCATTGACTATACTTTATACCCATAAGTAACAATGCTATACGCATTTTTTTGCTTCTCATGTTGTTGTTCTATGGAGGGAACGCATTGCACTCTCACTTATGCTTATGCTTAGCTTTATATATTTTGTCATTTAGCCTAAATCAGATACTATACAGCTTAGATATTTAAATTTAAATATTGTATCTATTTATTGACTAGAATAACAGGTATCCTTGACGCATTCACACAACGTTCGTAGTATCGATTCAATTTTTATAGGTTCTGGAACTAACAATAACTTCTGCAACCTACATATTATAATTAAACAATGTAATGAGTAGGTGAGTCAAGGGCTACTGTATCTACAATATTATAGTATCAAAACCAAGATAGTACACACCTTAGCTTCATGAAGTTTCGTGGTGCCGTACTCGTCGCTGCTGTTGAGCTTCCCCCAGCCCATTATATAGCACAATTCCTGTGGTTCCGGTTCCGCTGCAGGCAGACAGACAGGAGGCACCCTGGCTGCCTTTGGCAACCTAAGGAGGGCTATGTCGTTATCAACGGTCTGGTGGTTAAAGCGTGGGTGCAAGAACATCTTCTGGACCGTCATTTCCAGTTCTCTGCCGTCGACGGCGCTGAGGTCGTGTTCGTTCAAACGCACTCGGAGGTAGCTTCTCACGCAGTGTCCTGCTGTCAATATCCATCTTGGAGCGATTAGGGCTCCGGCACAGAACACTTCCTGAAAGCAAAAAGTGTGACAATTGCACATTTAGCCTTCTCAGAACTAAAGTTAAATACTAAATTTCTATCGAACAAAGATAGTTTCGTCTTCTTGGGATTAGTGTAAAATAGTTAGAAGTAAGTATAGCTTCTCCTTACTCTAGGCCATTGTGAGCGGTATTATACCAGTACAACGAATTTAGCCCATATTATAAGGTCGATAAAAAATCTTTCCCAGTTAGGCTAACAATCTGCTCGGGACGAAAATCAATAAAACTGATAATGAAACGCTGCAAAAAAAAACGGAGGATAAATGAAGATTAAGAAATAATTTTAGAAATGAAGAAGTACAAAATTGAAGTATGTGCTCTTTTCTAAACTAAAAAGAAGCAAAAAAGAAGTACTATATAGATATCAAAACGACATTCTCGTCTCGAGTGGAAGAGAATGAGGGGTAGGATTACTGATATCCGAGAAATTGACAATATATTTAATAACATTAATAATAGAGTGCTGTAAATATTGGATAATATAGAGAGAAACGTTTTTGGTAATAGGAGAATAGAAGAGTTGACAATGGTATTATTAATGGCAGAAAACAAAAATACAGTGAGGCGTGCAGAATGATAACGGTGGCATGGTGATACATTTCTGTACCCAAAATGAATTACGAATTAACTTTCTACCGTCACAAACCTCAACATAAATACACTTGGATGGATAGCAGTTCATCATCGACTACATTATTACCAGAAGTGTATACCCTAAGCATACATTGTATGTTGCTATTATATACCGGGTGTTCACTTTCAAAGTCGACGATAGACAATTCATGTTGTGCATTCGATTTTTAGATATTTTACCATAATTTCTATACTATACCAGTAAATATTATTATTACTATTAGTATCATTTGATTGCGCAATGATTTTATCTTTATATTGATACTATTACTTTTCATGTAAGTTCCGCTATCATGAACAATAAGATAAGGAGTCAGCCTGAGTTCTACGTTATTTGTCATGGATAGAATTATAGATGAGGTCAATAACGTAGATATAGGATGAGGACACCTACACTAACAATATATGTTATGCAGACGATGTGGTGATCATCCCAGAAAAGAAAGACGATCTGCAATCTATGTTTAGCAGTTTAATAGATAGATTTGACATGAAGATATCCATCAAGAAGACCTAGTATATGACGAGGCATTGCGCTGTAAGCTTCTACTAGAGAACCAGACAATTAATCAAGTAATCAGCTTGGATTACCTTGGTGTTAAAAATTAAGCAACAGCAATGTTCATTGAGAAGTACCTACTTAGATCACGAAAGAAGACATAATCTGGAGAAATGGACAGCAATAACAATTATTCTAACTAATATCAGACGGCCGCCGTTGGTTTGTTTGTCATCTTATTTGGAATTATCAGGCTATTGTTGTTATTTGTAGTTTAACAATCTAACAATCTATACGTTGGACCAGTAATTAAATTTGCTGGTAAATATATTCAAATCATTAGCTTTATCTGATCGCGTGTCATAATGATAACATTATGAGCGTCAGTTTTAATGTCATACTGACATACTTTATGGAACTGAGGACTAAAATGAAATCATTATAGTACTGAGGATCATTATAGTGTATTCTTCATCATCATGACGTCTTTATAGACGGTTTGTCATTGATTATAATACATTTAATCTGCTGTGTCTACGTTGTGTGAAACAGCTCTTACTGCGTTTCACCATCTTACCAAGAGTTCGGTTATACGTATAGTCTCAGCTAAGTTTTTCTCTAGGACTCCTTTGGTAATATGCATCCAGCGTTTCGGTGAGCGTCCTTTTCGATGTTCTCCATCAGGCTTTCTCTGTATAACCAATCTCCGTATATTATGTTCCCTGACGATACATTACCGACACGTCGGGCGTCTCACACTGTGGAGTTGGAAGCGAGATTTTCGCGTGCTGGGGGAGGTCTGTGCGAGGGAGCAGCAGGTTGAAGTGAAAAATTAAGGTGGTGAACATACGGAAGAGAACAGCAAAGCTTCAAAAGTCGAAAGAGTGATAAAAGACGGTCGAAAATCACAGCGAGTTACAGAAGCGAAAAGGAACAACAACGAACGTGCGCACAGCATAACAAACCGCGGATTGGTGCAGTGACTACGCAAGGTCAAATTCACGCGGTACGTAATTTTATACCAGTTGCGGAACTTGAAGCAGGGAACAGCGGCCGAACTTCGGAAATAACTACAAATAGATGACAAAGAACCATTACAGAAAACGTAAAAAAATGGAAGAAGACATTATAAGGATGATGGAAGCGATGCAGCTGAAAAGAAGGGAATTACAAGCAGAATTGGAAAAAAGAACATCTGAATTGACAGAGTTAACTACTGAGTTGACGGAATTAACAACTGGATTAAGAAGAAAAGAAGAAGCGTGGAACCAAGAAAGTAAAATATTACACCAGAAGTTAGAAAAAAAATGAATAAGATACAGAAACGACCAGAAAACCAACAAAAATCAGTAATAACTGAAATAAAATAAAATACCTACACACCGGAGAAACTTAGACAATTATCTAAGATTAAAGCACGAGGGAAGGAAATACAAAATACGTTAAAAAGGATAAACGAATTAGTTATCCGAACGAAAAAAAAATAAAAAAGAAACATTATAAAAATTGCGACCTGGAATGTACGAGGCACTTTTGAAGAGGGAGCACTAAAAATATTGGTAAATGAAATGGATAAATATGGAATAGATATGCTAGCGTTGCAAGAAACAAAGCAAAAGGACAACACTATAGTTGAAGTAGGAGATTCTCTGCTCTTCAACAGTAGCGGTACAAACAGAATATTAGGTATAGGTTTCCTAGTTGGAAAGAAGTTGAAATAAGCACTCATAAAGTTTACACCAGTCTCAGACATGTTATGTGTATTATCTCGATGTCCATCAAAAACAAACTTAGTAAATACAATTTTCAAATTTCTTTTTCTACTACCAATTTCCTTCAGAAATTGGTAGTCTGCAATAAAGATCCCACCCCTTTATTAGATAGATCTGGTGTCTACCGTCTTGACTGTTCGTCATGCAACTGCTATTACATTGGTCAGACTGGACGTACTTTCAGAAAAAAAATCAAAGGACATTCCGCTTACATTAAAAACAACAACTTTAATATCGACCAACCTAATAAATCAGCTTTTGCTAATCACATTTTGGAACATAACCACAACTTTGATCCTAATAAAGATTATAAAATTTTACATATAGTTAACAAAGGTAGGTTGTTGAATTTACTCGAAATTTTTGAAATTATGTCTAACAATAATGAATGCAGACTCAATGAAGTCACAGATTTTGATACTAATTACATTTTCCTGAATATTAAATACCTAGTTGTTTTGTCTTTGGCCATTTTTGGTTTTAACTTTGTTCTTTTACTTGCTCTGGTAGTTTCAGTGTCATTGAATTTAGGGACTTTTGATCTGGTTTTAGTTACTTATGTACTGACTGAAAATTCCCATTCTAGTGCCTTCTCCGTCAGAGAATGGTTGCTATTTTACTTGCCGTTTTTTAATTGTTAAATTTGATGTAATAACCAGTACAACGATCTTTATAACGTAGTTTACTGGCTATTGAATTAATTTTCTTCTCCAATGTGGTGTTCTTTGTGAATTTTTATTACTACCTCGCCTTCAGCGCTTAACCTCAATTTAACCTATAATTTGGAATACGTGGTTTTATCTGTTTTATAACCAGTAAGTGAATCTCTTTACAGTGTACACTATTGTTAACCATATGCCTCTGTAGATGATCATCAAAACATGTTGCCTTGTTAATAAATGTACATGGAGAAGACTAGTGCGTTTTATTGCTTCTTATAAAGACACCTCCACTATCAGCATGATGGATCACCTCCCTGTTAAGTAAAGTAAAGTAAAAAGTAAAGTTCGGGCACTTCATTCTATGTAGAAAAATGGTATGAGACAAGGCGAGTCAGGGTAGCCGGAATATCTCTTTTTGAAACCCAGATGAAGACTAAAAGGACACGAAGAGGAATTTAGACCAACGATTGGCATACACAGTAAACACCGAGACAGTAATGGAAATGGGTGGTTGCTAATAGAATTTCCAATGGAACAAAGGTATTTGGACTACACGATCGGGAAGCATAACTAATCAAATAGATCATGTTCTACTCGAAGCCAGAGATGGTAAATATATCAAAGAAGTAAGAAGTTATAGAGAAGCTGAAGCATATTCTGATTACTTTTTAGTAATCGCGAAAATGGAAACGTCATACCACACTTAAGCAAAGGAAAAAATCTGTAAAGGGCTTTACTTAAAAGTTCCCTCGCAAGTGGACGTTGTGACACTTAATAATTTTAAAAATCGAAGGACGCTAGGTAAAAATATTTTTACGTTTCTAATAATACTGAAATAATAGAAGTGCAAAGTACATAAATTTTTAAATACAAAAATATTACCGTGATAGGATTCGAATTTTAGTGCCTGCGAACCAGCGTATTTATGTCATTGTTCGCCGGTAGCCCATGGGTATATCAGTCATTCGCCGCGTGAGCTACCGGGACGCTTCGAATTCCTGCGATGCAGCTGCTTTTAACGTAACGCACTTATTCGTTGTTTTTTTGTCTCGCACAACATTTATCCTGTATCTGTTGAGTCCCATTTTTGGCAAGGATAAAACCTGCGCTATGTACAAATTATTACTTTTATATATTTCTCTGTAAAAGCAAAAATAAACAACACAATTATTTAAGATAGTCACCTTGTATATATAATGGTCCGAAATTTTCTTGGTTTCATACCAGGTAGAAGTATAATGTGTATACAAAATATTGTGTTCGTCCAACAAATAGTTTTTGAGTTATACTGTCAACAGACAGACAGACAAATGGACTGACGGACAGACAGACAAACAGACGGAATTGAGAAAACCTGTTTTTCGTCATCTAGGGACTCTGAAATGTAAAGATCTGAAGAAATCTTGGAGTGTTATTCTTTTTCGATTACAATACTTCCTTCGTCTTTTAGACGAGGGAAGTAAAAAGGAAAGAAAACGAAAGCAGGACTTTAGCCCACTAAAAGAACAAGAAATACAGAAAAGATATGTTTCAAGAGTCAATGACGACCTAAAAAAGAAAAGGAGAAAACAAGAAAGCCTAATGGAATAAGAAGAAATACAAACCATACTAAATGAAGTAGTAGAGAAGGAAGTTATTGCAAAAATAAAAACAAAATGGGAATGGTATGACGAGGAATGCAGTAAGGCTGTAGAAGAAAGAAGAAAAGCAAAAGAGAAGTTGTTAAGCGAAAACTGAGACAAGAATAGAGAAAGTATAGTATATGGGTCCCGGGTGGTGTAGCTTGAACAAGCGTCCACGTTTGATCAGTAGAGTTAAGCAGCGCTCTTTCTGGTCAGAACTTGGATGGGAGTTCCACGGCTGCTTCTCTCGGCGCCTCGTGGTACGGCTGCCACGCAAATAGTTGGTCCCGGATGTCATAATAACATCATGACAGTCGTTAGTGGGGTTGGAAGTCCTCATAAAATATACAGCGACGCCTATAATTGGCCTAACGGCTGTTGAGTAACAAAATAAAATAAAATAAAATAAAAAAATACAAAATAGAGTAGTGAAAAGTATTTGTAGAAGAAGGAAGAGTGAATTACTGGACGCAAAAATGATAAGAATAGAAGAAAAATACCGAGAAAAAGAAATACTCAATTTTTACCAAGAAACATAAAAGCAGGATCTCAAAAGAACGTAATATATTGCAAGAATAAGCATGGGGATTTAATAGGGAACACAAATAAAAGACTGGAGAGAAGGAGGGAGTACTTTGGAGAATTGCTAAATAGTAATGAGGACAGCAAGAAAGAAACAGAAATGGAAGAAGTGGAGGAGAGGGAAGAAAAAGAGAACGAAATAAACCCACCAACAGAAGAAGTCATAAAAATAATAAATAAATTTAAAAATAATAAAAGCGCTAGAGGAAGTGGAATAACAGCCACAATGTTAAAATATGGAGGCAAGAACTTGCACCGCAGAATATGTGAATTCATCCAAACAATATGGACAGCAGGAAAAATTCCAAATGAATTGTCAGAAGCATTAATAACACCAGTCCATAACAAAGGAGATGTAACTGAATGTTAGAATTACAGAGTGATTCCTCTGGTAGATGTAGTTTATAAAATATTAGCAAACTGTATAAAAAATCGACTAAATGTATATGCTGAAGAAGAAACCGGAGAATACCAGTGTGGGTTTAGAGGCAACAGATCCGTTTCAGACCAAATAATATTCTCTCTAAAATCAATCCAGAACAGCTGGTACGAACATAAGACAGTCTTACATACAGTATTTATCGATTTTAAACCGGCGTATGACACAATTATAAGAAAAAAATGTACGAAGCGATGCAACAGCTGAAGATCCGAAAGAAACTTATCGAACTCGTAATAATGACTTTACAAAAACCGATAAACAGAGTAAGGATAGAAGGAAATACGTCAGAGAAGTTTGTCAATAGAGGTGTAGAAGACTATAATTGTTTGTATTTGCCCTGTGTATTGTTACATTTATTTGTTACATTATTTGTTACATATTGAAAAAAGTCATGTGTGTGTCATCAGAAAAATCAAAATATAATTTGAATTAGTAATAACTAGAATATTACATTGGTCCTTCGAGGTACAAGGAACCCGCCATGGATAAGCCAGAAAGTAAAAATGATGCGGGAAATGATTTATACGTTCGACGAAGTAGTAGAAGATTCAGATACATGAGTAATGCTGAACATGAGAAAGTAGTTTCAGACAGGATTATGGTTTAAGATACTGTTGGTAAAAGAAACTATAAGGTCGGTATTGCTAAAGCATATTCTGAAAATGTTTTGACTGGAAATGAATACACTGTTACTGAACAACTTGAGAATAAAACTACAAGATCGGAGATCATACATCCTGTTAGTTGCGGTTCTCTGCCGTCTAATCATAACTTGTGTGTTAAATCTCCGTCAATTTTGTGTAAAAGTTCTTCTGTTTCTAGATAGAACTTAGAATTAAAGTTGTTGCAGAAACAGAAACAGCTAGATGAAGAAGAAACACAAGAAAAGTTAAGAGCTATTGAAAAACGAAGACAGCATGCGCAGAGAGAAATAGAAATTAAAAAACTCTTGCTGGAAGAACAAAATGAAGAAAGTATTCAAACCACTCAGATTTACGATCAAGTTTTTGATCATCTTTACGAAGACTTTGTGAAGGTAAGCGATTGGGTGAAAAACGCAAAACAGACTACAAACACAAATTATGAAGTGGAATCTCTCATCGCTAAACATAAGACGATAGGTAATTCAGTCGGTTCTTTTGGCGGGGGAGAAATGAATGGTGGTAATAATCAAGTGCCGTTAGAAATTGCCAAAAAATGCGCACGAAATTCAAATAACATGAGTACCCTGCCGACAAGACAAAAAATGAGAGAACTTACCTTTTTCTCAGCTGAGTTAACGGAATGGCCTATATTTATTAGCTAATTTTGCGTTCTACGGAACAGAATAGGTTAACTGACTATGATATTTGAGCACCTCAATTTTTTTTTGTTTAACTGAGAAATAGATAAAAGTAACAATTGATACATAGCTCAGGCTTTATCATTGGCGAAAATGAGACGTAGCAAATACGGGGTACCCATCACAAATGGGACAGAATAGTATGATGTCTTTATGACGCAGTGGAAACTCGTACAATTCGAGCATGGTAGTGGCACAGTTGTTCCAGAGGCTGCAAGCGGCGGACTACAAACTGGGCTTGAAATATTCCACTAGGAGCGCGGAGTTCGAAACCCAGAGGACTACATTTTTTTCAAATTGATGTAATTCGAGTGAGGGAAGTTCCGTGTAAATCTCTTTACAGATTTGCTAGTATCTTCTCCGAGATTGGACTCTTAATTTTTCAGATCGTTACACCGAATGGTAAACCTTCTTTATCATTTACATGGATGACATTATATCTACTTAAATCGAGTAAATAGCAGCTTGTTTGAATAACACAGTATGGCATAATAAAATCTAAGAAAAGAATCTAAAGTGAGGATATATAAATCAATCATAAGACCGATCATGACTTATGCCGCTGAGACAAGATCAGATACAGTAAAGACCAAACAAATACGGGAGACAACTGAGATGAAGACGCTGCGAAAAATAATGGCCGTAACTAAACGAGATCACATAAGAAGCGAGGAAATCCGACGAAGCTGCGAAATACAGAAGATCGAGGAGTGGATCGAAGGAAGAAGATCAGAATGGAATAGCCATATATCAAGGATGGACGATACCAGAATAGTGAAGAAAGCTCGAGACCTATCACCCAGGGGTAAAAGATCACAGGGTAGACCAAGAAAGAGGTGGAAAGATGTGCTGGAGTAAAACAAGCTATTAGCTTATATAAAAGAAGAAGAAGAAGAAGAAATCGAGTTGTGCATCAGCTTTAAAGTCTGTAAATATTTGAAATGATGCTTCTTAATATTTTTCAAATATGTTTAGCTCATGGAAACTGCAAGTTTCTAATTTACTTAGATAGAATATGATCAACATGGCAATTTGCATAAAATTGAGTTAAATGTATAACGTGTTTATTTTATAGCGCTGGAAAGATATACCTACGAAATTTTGTTTGCTTTATTCTAGATGAATCTCAAACTTTAGTCCTTACAAATCATTTTGGCGCTTTTAGGAACTCGCCATGTGTTTTCTCTCCAAAATTGTGTGCGTAGAATTCCTACACCACGTTCATATTGCTTATGTAATTTTGCAAACACAGCTTATAGTGCAAACTTGACCAGCTGTATTTTAAACATTTTTACAACGAATTAAAATGTAGTAAAAAAATGTGACAATGCTGCGTCTCTGTGTATTTGGTGCTGGAAGGTCAGGAACGAAACAGTTGCTAGCCAATTAATATTAATACGTACTTATGTAATTTCGAATCGGGAAACAGCAAGTCGCAGTTATTATGCATTTCACGTGCTTGCACATCTGTTTCTGTACAGTGTCGAAGTTTATGGCCCTCTTATGGTTTTGCTGCGTCAGAAGTGCGTTGCAGATTTTCCAATTAATTGAATTTATGGCTCACCATTGAACATACGTCAATTTTATCTAATAATGGAAAATGTTTAGCACTACCTTGATACTTGAAGTAGTAAAAAATTACTCTTTGTGCCGATATCCAATAATAGAAGAATCAGTGATTAGCTACCTTGACAACCTTGAAGCAACTATCGATTGACAATATTGGTAATGCGATGTGACAAGCTTTATAACACCTGACTCTTGTTCTCAGAGTTTATCTGGACCTTTGAGTCAGTTTTTACATAGATCGTTTAGTATTCAAATTAAAGCACTTATGCAGCATATTTTAGAACGAAGTTCTAATAAAATTTGAAGCTCAGCTGAAGGAGTTAAACAGAAGCAACAGGTAAGTAACTTCCACAAAATTAATGTAGGGGATTATTTTTAGGAAACATACTATGCTGAATAAAAATACCTTCGATCCCCAACAACTACAGGTTCGGACATGTTCTTATTAGATTTAGCAGATATTGCTGGATAACTAAATCTTGGGATATTGATAACGGCATTGATCATAATGGATTTGGAACTACAGTTGACATGTTGAGTGCTGCCGGTTTAGTTTTTTTTCAGTACTTCATAAGGCTAAACCGTTACTATATTCTATTTGAAATCACTAATATAAATGTTGTTCACTGATTCTATAGATAATAATGTAGTAACAATCTATTCAATCCTATTCCAGAATTTTTGGTGATCGTATAAATCCTGCATACAAAAATATCGTTTTTAATAAGTCAAACTTTAAAACAAGAACTGTTAAGCTTGCATTTCTCATATTTGTTGAGGATAGTTATATGGAGAACATTTCTATAAAGCTTATATTAATAGCAGCATTATAAAAACCATTGTTTCCGCTCGGCTGTTTGAAGATACTTTTATAGGTGCTTGGCCATTGCCAATGCAAATATGTTTCTGTAGGCGATATGCAAAATGAAAGGATGTTTCATATTATACAAGGAATTTCGCTTAGAAATCCATTATATATACACATGCTAATTTATTTATTTTGCCAAAAGATTGGAAAGAGGAAAATCCGAGCCTGAAATTATTACGAGTAAATAACAAGGCAAAAATACCAAAATGAATCGATCTCAATGAATGAAGCCAATTACAGATTTTTATATTGTGCTGTTCTATGTTCTTTGACTTACTAATGTTAGGTTTTAGCGAAAGCTACTTATTGGCTATGCAAATTTAAAAGGTGATCTTTTATCTGCCACCGTTAACTTTAGATTCAAGGGGGCAGATATGCGGTGCTCCTGTATTTTCGCAACATCTCTTATTGAGTTATTTTGGGGTCTCTAGGTTTTAGGGTTGGCTTTCTGAAAGAGTTACGTGTGTTAATTAGTTCGGGGAGATCGATACTTACCTGACAGATCGAGTGTTTAGTTTGGCACGTTGAAGGCTGACATCTGGCGTTTGAGCGCACTAGGCGGTGTTTATTGCTACTTGTGTGAATTTATTTCACAGTCCATTTCCGATATTACATTTTGTGGCTTATTTGAGCGTGATATCTCGTATCCAATACTTTTTCAGACGTTTTCTGTGGAATTTTGACGTAATGCATAATCTGCTTCTCGAAGTTGTGCATTTGGATGCCGTCAGCGTTGGCACGGTCGTTTAGTCACCTTCGTACGACTAACCGGTTTTGATTTGGGTTGCCAGGTAAACCGCGGCTAGCTAAATAACAATTTATTAACATCGAAAAAGATATGGCATCTGACCCGTTGAGGGGATTTATTAATCGGTGATCGATTTGTCTTCGTTATTTCTTCTCTATCCTTATCTTTGGATGAAGTAAATGGAATTTGGAATAAACACCTTGTAGGTGGATTTACATGAAGACGGTGGGTAAATCCGTGAATACCTATGTTGGATTTACATATTTTAATTCTCCTGTGGAGATTGGAGCACTAGGCCGTTTTGCAGCTGAAGTAAGTAGTTTTTCCCAAAAGGCGTTTTTTTTGTTAGAGGGTTTTTGGTTTTTCTAAAATTTTCTAGATTTTTGGATTTTCGTATGGAAGGCTTTTGTATTCTTTTTGGATGCATTTTGCCTCTCATTATGGACTTCGGTAGCTGGAACTTCCAGTTTATGTAATTGGTGCCGATTACGGCTCAGCTTTGACTTCGCTTTCGTAGTCCACATGATTTGTCTACCTTGGTACCTTTCTATGCAGCAGCAAGGTGATGTTGAAGCCACATTAGTTTTCTTGATCGACACTGAATTCAACATATAAGCTACGAGCTTGTACTATGACTACATATTTTTGCAGCAATTCAAAAATGCATTGGCGCTAATAACTGTATGAATTGACGATATTGACATTTTTTGCTTATGTCGGTTTTACCATTTTTAAAAAATTATTGCATTTTTTTTTCACGGCAATCAGTAATTCTGGTATCTTGAAACATATAAGACACATAATTTATAGGTAGGAAAAGCGACAAAGTCGTAGTTCTGATTTGAAAGTGTTTATGTATTCCAACAGAATAATTCCGAGAGACCAAAAATACTCTTGATCGCGGGTGCCATTGAAAACAATCAAACTTGCCTAATCTGTAGCATGCTTTTTGTTGACATAGAACATCGACATCTTGTTATCACATTGTATTTTCATGTTACCTAAATGCATACATTTGGTTTAAATTGCATATTTTTGCGTATTTTTGCAGCTGGTGATTAGACTGCTGGTCACATAAACTAATAATTCAGTTAATTGTAGTTCAAATCTACTTAGTCTTATAAAGTGCAGTGTAGACCACCCTTGACCAAGATAATTTTTGACATCCCGGTACAATGAATATCTTCAAAATCAAATGGTAATAATGGGAAAGTAATTTTCCAAAAAATTTAATTCAGTGTGATAGGTGGTACAGGTGAGAATCCAAAATTTAGAGCTAGTAAACTTTGGCTAGTGAAATAATGGCAATCGCCAAAATACTGTGATTATCCGCAAGAAATTACGTTACATTTGAAAAATTGGTGACTGATTGTCGTCGATGCACCCCCTAAAGGATTTTGGTGTAGAAGTCAAGGAAAAGATGAATCGACTATAAGTAGCGAGGAGGCTGACGAGAGGATCCGCGAAGAAGACAATTCTTGTAGATGTAGTCACCCCTAACACTCAATAGCCTTAGAATAAACTAACGATAATTTTACAACAGTCAATATAAGTCGGATAGCGACTAGTGCATACCCAAAACAGTACCGTAACCAATAGCTTTTAATGAGCCAGCTGAGCTACTCCGGAGAAGGAAGTTTGCTAACACTAAAATTATCAAAACCAAATACGGGCGCCACCAACTTGATTGTTCAACAACTCGCGCATATAAGTTGGAAGATATGGTAATCGCAACTTACATTGAAGGGAGATATCTTCTTTGATAAGCTATAACCTGTGATAGAAAGAAAAATACATAAATACGGTGAAATTAAAGTGATAATTATTTTCAATATCTATATGCAGACAAGTAATATAAGAGGGTAGCTCCTTGTGCCAAAATAATATATTGTATCTACGGTATTTAAAGACAAGATACGTATGTAATTGAGTCAAACCCAATATTAACTCTGCGGCGTGCACACGCTACGTTTACAGCAAAACGTATGTAATTTATAATTTGAAAGATAGATTTAACACACAAATAAATGAAGCACAAGGTACGTAGAAAATACGCATATAAATCATAACTACATTAATCCATAAATGGCAAAACCGGCATAAGCAGGAACATTTTAATATGGCAAATTCATACACTTATTCGTGCCGATATATTTTTGAATTGTTTCAAAAATATTTAGTTAGAGTATAAGGTCGTAGTTTATCTGTTGAATCCAGCGTCGCTCTAGGAAACTGACGTGAATTCAATCTCGCCTAGCTGCTAGGTGCAAAAATGTAACCCTTCTTATATGAATATAAATAAATATTTCAAAATTCAATCACTTTACTAATAAACTATAATTACAAAACTTTATTCAAATTAAATAATAAAAAAGAATACATAATTTCATAAAAAATAAAATAATTTAATAAATAATCAAATCACAGTAAATACTAATTACAGGACAGGTTCCTCTGAATGGACTAAAATACCAACGTGGACAATTTGTGTAGACTAAGAAAGCGAAGTTAAAGTTGAGCCGTCACTAATAATTCCATAAACTGGAAAATCCAGATACCCAAGTTCATAATCGAATCCAAAATTTACATAAAAAGAAAAGAAACATCTTCCATATGAAAATCCGAAAATCTAGACGTGAGGTTTTGAAGATATCGGTGATTTGGTTTTTTAACAATTCTGCCGGAAGTTTGAAAAGAAAACAAAATACAACCTATTTTACCACCACAGCGGGATGAAATATTACTGAAAAATTTGATCGTAGAAAGAAGTTTCTAAGCGACCCAGCGAAATAAAGCGGGCAATACGCCGAAACCCAAAAGAACACGTCTGATCAATTAATACTGCACGAGATATCACGCTCAGATGCGACTAAATACATTAAGCACTGCATTATCGGGAATAAACTGTTAAGTAGTGTCACTCCTGAAGGACGAGAAACACCGCCCCTTTACAATCCACACATACATAACTTACAACATCAAAATAAATACTTTATTTGTCAAATAAATATCGAGCTCCCAGAGTTAATTCACCAACATACCTCTTACAGAGAGCCATCTCAAAACCAGGAAACGTTACATAACACGAGGGGGAAATGCAAGAGTCCAACTGAAATGTGTACTTGCAATTTGGATGTAACCTCTTCGCAGAAAAAAACAACATTTATATCCTTTAAAATTGCATACACAATAACTTAAATCGCTAGGGCTAACGTTAGTAGAGAAGGCAAACATAGAGGCGTCAAAATAACCATAACAATGTAAAAGTTGAGATTTAAAAGAACAAACGAGACCGCATCGCACTGACAGAATTACAGATTATTCTGGAGAATTTGAAGCAATCTTTGGTCTCACAGTATCATGAAATCTTTTACTTGACGCTAGATGAGCTGTAATTGATCAAGTCATGGACAAAAATCCAAATTGCATCAAGTTGCTTCCAGTAGTGTTGATGAGAGTCCGCGGAAAAACCATGTGAGTGCAGTGGCGTAGCCAGAGTTGGCCCTTGGGGGGGGATATACAATAATAAAATTATATAGTAACTGTTTACTTACGTTTTTTATAGATTGCACGGAAAAAAGTGCAAATAGTAAAGAATATTTTTAGAATGGTAGTCGTTATTCAACAAAAACCATAACAAAACAAAATCTAAGTGCCGTGGTTTTTTGGTCAGTTCGTCAAAGATTTCATCTACTTCAACTAGTATTTCCCGGTGTATCGCCAACATTGCTAAACCGTTAAGATTTTTCGACGCATACTATACGCACAAGTGTTTCCGCCCCACTTCTTTCAAAACATCTGACGTGCCAGTACGTAAAGTGACAATTGGTATAAAATCGCGGTTTTTCCATCGATCGACATGTAACCGTGGATGGTTTATGTTATACTTATACTAGTATTTATTTTTGTAGAAGGTACAGGTCGATGTGGTTTCTTATATTTTGTTACAAAACATTAAGATGAGTTTATATTGCAAGATTTTAAATGGAAATAATATGGTCAAATTTGAAAAAAAATGGATTTCGACAAGCAATAGTAAATAATGTAAATTGCTTGATCCTAAATCATTCTAAGATTTCTAATTTTGTCAGCTTCTGAATTTTTATAGTTGCAGCCATTTTTTTAAATTTTTGACTCTTGGGGGGGGATATATCCCCCATATCCCCCCCCGTGGCTACGCCACTGTGTGAGTGGTCTCTGGCATCAGAATAGCATTTAAGATGATTAATGTGGAGACAGGTGATAGAAATATCTCCGTTTTCCCTAGGGGGGGAATTTGAATCAGAAAAATAGGATATTTTGAGGATAAACGTGTTTTTTAACTTCCATTTGAAGAACGTTCTGCTGGAAGAAAGATAGCAGCAGAGAAATGATTAAGTCAATGTGTGTGCCTTGATATCTTGCCTAACTCAAAGATGAGTTTACGTCAATGGAAATGCACACTTGAAGAGGAATGTATCATCTGGCGAGTGCGGATTGGAAACTGACACTCCAAAGAGAAACAAAAGTCCTCGACATAAAGTAAAGCAAAACAGAAGAAACACTGTTAATTAACATTCAAGGGACGGAATTACCAGAGAAGTAGACAAAATGGAATATTGCATCAGTAATTCAGAAAGTGTTCGACCACATAAGATTCTCATGTCGAGGTCTTTTTCAATCAAAAGTAGTTTTGCAAAATGCTTGAAGGAAGAAAATCAGTTGAAACTAGCAGTAAAGTGGGAAGAACAAAAACTTATTTGCTGCAGGATATAAAAGGTAACAGATAAAAGTGCCAAGTGTCAACTTCCAAACAGCAAACTGCAATGTCGTACATGTTATGACGCCAGCAAGGATACTTACGTCTTTTAGAGATAGGAAGGTCAAACAGAAGTTATGATCCAGTTAATTCAAGCAACAAGAAGGCTTGCGCTCATTGGAAATTCGAAAATATCTAGACTGAAACTTTTGGCATGTCTTATAGCATCAAGATTCACAAAGTTAAGAGGAAATGGATCTCAGAAGCGTTTTTGTTAAGTTCTGGAGCGATTCCACAGCCATTATAGTGTGATGGAGCTAGAGTAAACTTTCCAAGAGCTTTAGAAATTTTTTTTCACGTACGATATCGTAAAAGTTTCCCGGATTTAATATAAAAGACGGCAATAAAAAGTGAAATTTGGTGTGCAGCTGCACGAGCCAAATTCAGTGGGTGTTTCGGAAGCAATTGCGGCTCGGGGTAAAGCAAACTTTCTAACGTCAAAATCTGATTTGTGTATATCGCTCTTGCAGCATGGGGTGACAAGTTATTTCTGCCGTGTCACCAAATGTCAAGTGTTTTATATATACTTTTTATATCATCACGGCATGGTAGAGTCCCAACTAATATTACTACAAAGGAAATTACGCAAGAAGAATCACGGCTTCTGTAAAGTCAAAAGGGATCAGCTATTCGAAATAAATGGCCCAGAAGAAAATGCAGGATTGCGAGTCGGGACAGCGGACGTGCGTCAACTTTTTTTCGATAACAAAGACGAGTCCGAGCCGGACTTTCGCTGGCCCATTGCGAGCAATGGCCATTGACACAACTAGAAGGAAAGAAACAATAAACCCGATCTCCGGTGCCCGGACCTTCTACTCGGTGGACAATGGGTTATTGTAAGCCCAAAATTATACAAGACAGCGAGGAATAATAAGCAGTTCCTTTTTCTTGCATAGCAGGAAGCCATATAACGGTAGACAGCCTGACGCCAGTCAGCTGTTCCAATTTTGTTCTTATTTATTACAACTGTGTACTCGCTTGCAATCTTTTGTTCTTTTTGTGTTTCAAAAAACATTGAATTAGACAAAAATGATTTAAACCCCGTTATTTCAGTTGGTTTCTGTTCTTTTATATTAAAATACTAATTTTGCAATTTTTCCGTTTACTGTTAAACATTTTGATTTACAAAGCCACTTCGCTTTTACGTAAAATGTTAATGTAAAATTTATACAGAAAATCGATTTTTAACATTGTAAGCAATTATCGTTTTTTTAATGAACAGTATGAGGGAATTAAACTGATTTGAGTTGCCTTTGTTCTAAATAATCTCTTTAGAACTTTCCCAGCTATCCGCTGATCTGAAATCCCTACGAAATTATACGACTAGTATGGTGAAAAGTACAATTAAAAAATCTTCTACAAAACTAATTTTAAATTGCTTTTTTTAGACCGATGCGTATGAAAACAAGTTGTTAAGGATTTAATTAATCTCGGTATCGATTTCAAGGAAACCGGTCCGTCAAAACACAGCTACTAACTGCATTTGACGTGTTATCTGTTGTGGAGACAGCGAACCTTGAGACGGCGAGTTTAGACTTATTAAGCAGACAACCTTTGTTACACCAAATTAATATTAATACCGCTTGAAGACGCAGTTTACGTGAATCGAATATTGGAGCTGCCTTACCCTGTATCTGTTGATAACGGCCACGTGCCACGGCCATTTGTACTTCTTGGATTCGGTCCCCCCGATGATCTTCAGCATTTTGGCTTTCCGTCGGGGTCGGCCGCACTTCTGGGGCCGAATCGGGAAAAACTGTTGAGATCCTTGGCTTTCTGGTTTGTTGTACTGGTATTTGTTGCTGTCTAAAGATGGACTTTAGAAAGGAGTTAAGCTAATGGTGGGACTATTCTGATGTGCAGACCATTTTTGGTTTTATACACACAATTTTCAATACTGATTCCGAATTAGCATTCCTTTTCCAATCGGATGCACCATTCCAAAGTTATGGAATAGTTTCCATGTTCGTATTAAAAAAAGGAAGATAGATTCGGAATCAGTGTTGAAAATTAAGAATGGTCGACATACCGGAACACCCCATGATTTTATGAGTACCTTGGTAGCTTATTCTTTTGTCATTCCTATCTAGCAGATTCAGCACGTACTGTTCACACCTTGTGTTGTCATGGTAGCAAAACGCTGCCTGGCGCTGCCGTCTCTTCTTGCATCTTCCCGGTTTTTTGCAGACCCTGTAGCGATACGTGCGACACTGCCTTGTGCATTTGGACCATTTGGACCACTTGCTCCATATGCGAGGTCGCGACGTCTTCGCTTTTTGCATGTTTTCCTGCAATTATTTTTTATTATAACTCAAGGTTATTAACATCTGATAAATAAAATAATTGACGAATATCAAAATAAATGCCACACAGTAGTTTTAGATTTTGTACCGTTTTGGGGTTCCAGTATCAGTGACTTTTTGTAGCAAACCTGAATCGTAGGAGATCGCCGGTCTACAGCCTCATAGACTAAGAAGTTATGGCTTGGAAAGAGATCTCCTGGGTTAAGGGTTATGGGTAGCTTTTTATCAAAAATATGGTTTTAGTTGCCTTGGCCCTACGGGCCTCGGCACATGAGGGGTAAAAAGAAACTTCAGTGCCGAGGAGTACATTATGTTTTATTTGAAATCGAGAAATCGTAAAATTACAACATTTTAACCAGAATTTGTAGGTTATGCTAACGTGGGTTGACGTTTATCTGTCGCCTCGCCACCTACACAAAAGTCGTAAAATAATGGATTACTCCCTAAAAGGGAATCCCCCCCCCCACAGCAATAGCTTGATCAGCAACTTGATGTCTGTGAAGTTGGCCAAACCCAGGCAAAGATTTAGTAATACGTCAAAGGGAATCGTTTGTTTATCGTTTGTTTACGTTTGTTTAGCTATTTTCAGCGTTTGTTTACATCTCTGTATACTATAACCAGCACCCCTATTTGGGTCGGGCCAACTTCACGGCAGCCAAACCCAAAATGATAAATTGACAATTTATTGGTGGGAATCGTTTGTTTATCGTTTGTTTACGTTTGTTTAGCTATTTTCAGCGTTTGTTTAAACTTCTGTATACTATAACCAGCACCCCTATTTGGGTCGGGCCAACTTCACGGCAGCCAAACCCAAAATGATAAATTGACAATTTATTGGTGGGAATCGTTTGTTTATCGTTTGTTTACGTTTGTTTAGCTATTTTCAGCGTTTGTTTAAACTTCTGTATACTATAACCGGCACCCCTATTTGGGTCGGGCCAACTTCACGGCAGCCAAACCCAAAATGATAAATTGACAATTTATTGGTGGGAATCGTTTGTTTATCGTTTGTTTACGTTTGTTTAGCTATTTTCAGCGTTTGTTTAAACTTCTTTATACTATAACCAGCACCCCTATTTGGGTCGGCCCAACTTCACGGCAGCCAAACCCAAAATGATAAATTCACAATTTCTTGGTGGGAATCCTTTGTTTATCGTTTGTTTACGTTTGTTTAGCTAATTTCAGCGTTTGTTTACATTTATCTATACTATAACCAGCACCCCTATTTGGGTCGGGCCAAATTCGCGGCAGCCAAATCCGAAATGATAAATTGACTATTTCTTATTGTGAATCGTTTGTTAATGTTTGTTTAGCTATGCTCTGCAGAGTTTGTCTAAACCATGACCACCCCGTTTTGCAACAATTTTCTAAGCACATAAAGTTATATCAAAACAAATTAGGTATTTCTGAAAGCGGCATGAAAGTGTCTACTTTCCTAACTCATTTAAGGCAGGGTAGTAGTTAATTTTCTGACTAGTCAGGAAAATACTCTACCCGGCTCAAATAAATAAGTACAAAACAAAATTAGCTCAGCATTTATTCTTGGCAGTAATAGTAATATAGGGTAAATTATTATTAATCCATCCAAATTGAAACATCTTGAATCATTTGTGATTAATGAGTAACGATTTTTTTTAATGTAAACGGTTTAAAAAAAATAGTATACATAATACGTCAGGAAAGCGTATTTACTGGCTTTTTATGTAATACACTATTAAACCTTATTGAAAAGTCGACACATAAACGCCAATTTAAAATAAGGCTGCTAATGAATCAGGAATTCAATCGTAGGGTGTGCACTCGAAGATATAGATAAAAAATACACTCTTTGGAATGACCTTATGGATATAAATGTGAAGGAACCCATTCTATTTGCAATTGCAAAACACCAAAAAAATACTTTCCGATTTTTTATTACTGAAAATTTATGAATTTTATGTGTACATTGCATTTACTAACTTCTTTTTTAATATTCCTCAATGATTTTTAAACCAAGGGAAAGCTTATTATTTCTGGATTCAGATTATGTCAAATTAATCACGAAGTTATTTTTAACAAATTCTACAGAAATTGTTTAAACAAAACTTACCTGGAATGCGCGGTATAAATTTCATCAACGTATTTTGAATACTATTGCACATAAAGGCATAGTTCCGCGTATGAAGGTTTGTAGAAAAGAATGGACAAATTTTGACTAGAAGAATTGTCTCTATTGCTTTATTGTTGTAAAAAATAAGATATATTTTTCTGTACGTGTTTTGAGTTTCATGCGTGACGCGCTTTGCCGATTACTGATGTACACCGCGATACAAATATACCATGCTTACAAATCATTTGTATGCATTATACTTACTCATAATTATATTACGCTGTTTGGTTATACGTGAATAATGTCATTTTTAAACACTAAAAAACAGAAACTTAAACATTAATTTAGTTGCGAACAAAACCATTAATAGTAAGTACTTCATGTTCTTCATCTATTTATTATAACTTAAGGGCGAAAATATATAGATATAAAAATAATTCAGTGATTTTTTCATAAAGCAGCTATAAGAGCAAGAAAAATCAGAAAGAAATGAAAAATCGAAGCTACAGCTTTTTTAAGAAACTGCCAGTTTACAAAAAATATTATTGATCATTGAACTAACGCTGTCTACTTTAAAAATAATACACTTTTATTGCAAGCTAAATTTTTTGGTTTATATTTTCATAATAATAATTATTAAGTTTTATTGTCCATATAGGCCTAATCCAATAGGGTACAAAATATGATTTCAAAATTGTCAATAGAAAAAACCTTAACATAATAAGATAAAGTCTTTGCCATGTAAACCGTTATACGTCGCTTTACAAGAAAAGCACTGTATACAGAAATATGCGTTTTTAAAGCAAATTAATAGCGCTTGACCCTCACAATAGCAACCTATTATACACTTCGATCCAGCTTTGTTACAACTACAGTTAACAGAACATTTTCTAAATTTACACGTACAACACACATTTTCGTAAGTTACATTGGGACGGACACTTAGTTATTAAACTTGAAATAAGCACATTAGCCTTCAAGTTCCAACCAAAATTAATTGGATTGGGTATTTCTGGATTTATCGTAGTCGCATTTTTCCAAATAGTTATTTGATACGTAGCTCTCAAAATGTGTTGGTAAAAAGAATACTTAGTAGGTGGTAAATTTCTAATAACAGATTTACAAGTGTGAAACAGAAATAAATATAAATTACAATACAGTGACAAAGGAATAATTATTCAATTATTTAAGCACAATTAACTATGACATACTTGGAGATATTTTAATAGTTAATTTTAAAACATTACTGCAAACATTTTTGATATAAAGCAATAAGGCATATGCCTTCATTACAATCATTGTCGAAATTGAAAAGTCAAAGAAGAATTGATGTTAGTGTCGACAATCTTTACTAAATTTTTATCAATATTGAGCGTACACCATTGATCATTTGCTTGGAAATGTTTATCATTAAATCTGTCCGGACCTTATAAGTCCAGGCATATTAGACAAATTTTAAGGGAAACCTAAGAAAAATAATGTAGTCTTGATTTTTGACAGAAATGTTCCTTGGTGTCCTAGAAGCGATCCCTTAAAAGTCCCTCTGAGATGTCGGCGTTTTAATGTTTTGAAGCAAGCAGCTGAGGAACCCGAGTGTTTATTAGAAAGAATTACGATAAAGTAAATTATCCGTTCATATTACAGAAAAATGTTATTACAAAAAGTTTTTCAGAGTGCAAAATTATAGCCCACTGCAAAATTTCAGAAATATTGGGCTACTCTTATGAAACAGTGCGTATGAGATGGGGCAGCTTAAGGTCGAATTTCGCGTTACTTAGCTTTCAATTTTTGATAGGAACCAACTCCTCCGTCGGCCATCTTGGATTTTATAACTGCCACTTTGAAATATAAGTATATTATCACTATCTCGACTCCTAAATCACTTAGGATCACAAACTTGGTATCTAAATATACATATTTGGGGTCAGAGAATACAACTACACGATTTTTAAATGTATCAGAATATATATTTCTTCACTAATATATGTACCAATTACAAACTATTCACCAATTAACTGTTTTGTCCGGTGTGTCCACATTTTCATGTAATTGTAATTAATTTTACATTTCTCATTAAAGTTTGCAGCTATCGTTTAGTTTATCCTCAAATAGTTCAAGTACATTCGATTTGCACTATTATCTTTCAAAAATATCAATTACGTTATTTAAAATTTTAGTGTAAAGTTAAAACACCTTTAAGTCTATACCCGTGGTACCTGGGTAACCATATAATAAAACTACAAAAATGAATACCCAAATATATTAGAAACACACATATAATAAGTTCAATTACATTGTTGACATTTATTTATAACTATTTCTTGTTCATTTCATGAGGGGCGCTCACAAGTGTCACATAAATTTTGTGTTTTGAGGCGCCTTTTGCTCTCCATAGATAGACATACATAGCAATTTCCAACCACTTTTAGACGTCCAGTGGGATCTCGATTTGATCATCCTGAATTAGTATCTGTCGCAGTAGTTAGCAATTTCTTGCCGATCATACATTCAATGGCTAATTTAGTAGAAAAACGTTTATACACATTATAAATACAGAGCATTCATCTAAAATGGCAGTAGTTACCCGGGTTCCCCGGGTATAGACTAGCGTATAGAAAATTTCGCATAGACACAAGGGTTAAACAATTTCTGTAGCATTTGTTAAAAATAATTTCGTGATTAATTTGACACTTGAATCCAAAAAGATAAGCTTTGAGAGAGCATTGATAAATATTCAAAAATAAGCTTGTAAATGCAATGTACGCATAAAATTCATCAATTCAGATACAAAATTTCAGAAAGAGATATTACTTAAATTAAACCGTTAAAATTGTATTTATTAAAACGGTTTGATCTAAGTAGGTAGAACTTCCTGAAATGTTGTATAGGGCCATAATTTATTATTCTGAACAACTTTTCTTGGTAAAATTTTGTCGTATGTTAAACAGAAAGGGTAGTTTACCTGAAAAGAAAATAGTTTTCGCTTCACTGTCAAGGCCGAAAATGTTCAGTCCATCTCACCTCTTGTAACATCAATCCTGGGATACACTGTATACAGTGTGTCTGCTTAAGTTCGCACCATATGGAAAACTTTCTATTATTAATTTTACGAAAAAAAGTTATTCTTTATAAAAAGTTCTGCATGGTCCAAAACTTAAAATGCAACCAGCAGATATCAATTTTTTTAAGCCGTATACGAGGAATGTCAAAAAATATGAATTCTGCTCAAGAGTAAAGTACCTTTATTTGTAACAATATCGAAAATTGTTATTAAGAAAAGTTGATTAGAATCGAAAACTATGTTGAAATGTCCAATTACACCTATCTACGATAAAAATCAGGTTTTGTTATTTTTCACATTTTGTTTGTAAGTTGTTTCATATGGAAAATCATCAAAATAATGCAACATAGAGGTTACGAGACGTAAAGGTTATCAAAGTTTTAACGAATAAAGAGATAACTGAAAAAAGTTTCCGATATTGTCAAAAATCAAGTTTTCCATATGAAACAACTTAAACAACTAAAAATAACAAAACGTGATTTTTATAGTGATAGGTGTAATTATATATTTGAACGTAGTTTTTGTTTCTACTCAACTTTTATTAATAACAATTTTCGATATTGGCACAGATAAAGGTACTTTACTCTTGAGCAGAATTTATATTTTTTGAAATTCCTCGTATACGGCTAAAAAAATTGATATCTGATGATTGAATTTTAAGTTTTGCACTATGCAGAACTTTTTATAAAGAATAACTTTTTTTCGTAAAATTAATAATAAAAAAGTTTTCCATATGGTGCGAACTTAAGCAGACACACTGTATATATACATATATACACCAGATGTGGAGTTGTCTATGGTGTATAGGAAATCTTATGTTAAATCCAGCATACGCGAAAACTCGATCTTCTGATTGGGTTAAACTAAAGATCTAACATTAAAAGCAGCTTTAGTATTAAAAACTGTATTCAATTCTCAATTTAAAGTTTTCTAGGAAACTATTTAACCAAACAATTTCATAATCATATAAAAAAGCGTCTTTCATGGAAACTCAACTAATTGCACCAGAAACAAAACAATACGTCCTTTCTGTCAGTATAGTCATTGTAAAGTATACCAATCTGTGTTATTATTGCGTGTAATAATAGAATTCCATTGTTCAAGATGTTAATCACATAATGAAAATTTTCGTATTAAAATTTATCATTTTGGGTTTGGCTGTTGTGAAGTTGGCCCTTTCCAAACAGGGGTATTACCTATAATATGGAGATGTGTAAACCAATGCTGAAAATAACTAAAAAAATATAAGCAAACTCGAAAAAACGATTCCCACTAAGACATGGTCAAATTATAATTTTGGGTTTAGTCCGACCCAAATAGGGGTGCAGGTTGTAGTATACAGAAATGTAAACAAACGCTGAAAATATCTAAACAAACGTAAACAAACGATTCCCACCAAGAAATTGTCAATTTATGATTTTGGGCTTGGCTGCCGTGAAGTTGGCCCGACCCAAATAGGGGTGCTGGTTATAGTATACAGAGGTGTAAACAAACGGTAAAAATAGATAAACAAACGTAAACAAACGATACACAAACGATTCCCACCAAGAAATTGTCAATTTATTATTTTGGGTTTGGCTGCCGTGAACTTGGCCCGACCCAAATAGGGGTGCTGGTTATAGTCCACAGAGGTGTAAACAAACGCTGAAAATAGCTAAACAAACGTAAACAAACGATAAACAAACGATTCCCACCAAGAAATTGTCAATTTATCATTTTGGGTTTGGCTGCCGTGAAGTTGGCCCGACCCAAATAGGGATACTGGTTATAGTATACAGAGGTGTAAACAAACGCTGAAAATAGCTAAACAAACGTAAACAAACGCTAAACAAACGATTCCCACCAAGAAATTGTTAATTTATCATTTTGGGTTTGGCTGCCGTGAACTTGGCCCGACCCAAATAGGGGTGCTGGTTATAGTATACAGAGGTGTAAACAAACGCTGAAAATAGCTAAACAAACGTAAACAAACGCTAAACAAACGATTCCCACCAAGAAATTGTTAATTTATCATTTTGGGTTTGGCTGTTGTGAAGTTGGCCCTTTCCAAACAGGGGTATTACCTATAATATGGAGATGTGTAAACCAATGCTGAAAATAACTAAAAAAATATAAGCAAACTCGAAAAAACGATTCCCACTAAGACATGGTCAAATTATAATTTTGGGTTTAGTCCGACCCAAATAGGGGTGCAGGTTGTAGTATACAGAAATGTAAACAAACGCTGAAAATATCTAAACAAACGTAAACAAACGATTCCCACCAAGAAATTGTCAATTTATGATTTTGGGCTTGGCTGCCGTGAAGTTGGCCCGACCCAAATAGGGGTGCTGGTTATAGTATACAGAGGTGTAAACAAACGGTAAAAATAGATAAACAAACGTAAACAAACGATACACAAACGATTCCCACCAAGAAATTGTCAATTTATTATTTTGGGTTTGGCTGCCGTGAACTTGGCCCGACCCAAATAGGGGTGCTGGTTATAGTCCACAGAGGTGTAAACAAACGCTGAAAATAGCTAAACAAACGTAAACAAACGATAAACAAACGATTCCCACCAAGAAATTGTCAATTTATCATTTTGGGTTTGGCTGCCGTGAAGTTGGCCCGACCCAAATAGGGATACTGGTTATAGTATACAGAGGTGTAAACAAACGCTGAAAATAGCTAAACAAACGTAAACAAACGCTAAACAAACGATTCCCACCAAGAAATTGTTAATTTATCATTTTGGGTTTGGCTGCCGTGAACTTGGCCCGACCCAAATAGGGGTGCTGGTTATAGTATACAGAGGTGTAAACAAACGCTGAAAATAGCTAAACAAACGTAAACAAACGCTAAACAAACGATTCCCACCAAGAAATTGTTAATTTATCATTTTGGGTTTGGCTGTCGTGAAGTTGACCCGACCCAAATAGGGGTGCTGGTTGTAGTATACAGAGATGTAAACAAACGCTAAAAATAGCTAAACAAACGTAAACAAAAGTTAAACAAATGATTCCCTTTGACGTATTACTAAATTTTTGTCTGGGTTTGGCCAACTTCACAGACATAGCAACTTGTAATATTGTCGTAGAATATAGCGCAAGCAAGTTACATTTTGATTATTTTCACTGTGAAGCAAAGATGCAAAGATCTCATAAGAGCTCCAAACTTATGAAGGCCCACTTCGAACGGAGAACACGACCGTCGCCCGAAGCTCAGCATCATTTTAATCTATTGCGTGTCGTAAATTGGTTTTCACGTGTAGCAAGATATAGCACAAATCACCGCAAGTCAGAATGGTCCTCACGGCCTAATCCGTACCGATGAGGATGAAGATGAAAATTCTATTAAATCAATGCGCAAATAAAACCATACATGTATGGTCAGAGCAATCTCGATTTTAATAATTATTGCTTTTAAAGCGCAGAATTGTTACATCTATTTTACTTATTAGAGACGCTGTGAGTCTGTCACTGCAAGAGCACGATGTAAAAACTGAGAATTTACAGTGGAACACAAAGTTAGTTCGTATAGAACAGTTGCGGTAGCTTTTAGAAGAATGAAGTCCCCACTTCTTTTATCTCAATCTTTATTGTGAGCCTAAAAGGTGCATGTCAAACTATTTTCGCCAATTTGCAACTATTCATCTTCAAATCCCTGCAATGGAGAAGAAGAAGGGGAGGAGACCGCAAGTTCCAATTTGTTCAGAAAGTTTATAAATAGATGGTTTTTTATTCATAGCTTTAGAAAAGTAGCATAAGGTAGATAGTCTCCCATATCTATTTAAAAACTAGTAGTAATTACCAATATTTAATAATTTATTACTTTATTTTGATTGTTTTGTTTTATTCAAAGGACCAAAGCAACAAATAAATATTCGCCCTTTTTCTTTTGCAAATTAATTTTGCTCTTAGGACCTCGGATTTTATATTCATTTCCATCCCTTTTCAACCTATTTTTGTATACTTTCCGATCTCTTGCTAACACCCAGGTAAAGAGTTTTCCCTCTATCACATTATGTCACCTATATACTTTTCAGACAGTTCTTTGTTTGCCTTTGAAATAGGCCTTGGTATATCCCTTGCTTGTTATGCTTTTATTCACATTAAAAGATATAAGCCAAATGTGTTTTTCTATATTTATTGCTGTAAACTAGATTTAGGTAATGCATTCTCGCATAGCCGAAAGTGCGAGTCCGTCTTTGTGAGTGTGTCGGTTGACGTTTGTGTGTGCCATGATAAATGCCACGTTCGTGCCTGCAGCGGTGTGCAAAGGGAGTTTCCGTTCATGCAGAGTTAACAAAGAAGACAGTAGTCGCACGCAGCCTTTGCTGAAAGCTGCATGTGTTTGCGACTCATAGTACACAAATTCGCTTAAGCTGATCTAAGTTAAGTAATTAACCGCACATAAGTGAAAAGAGCGGCTATCCAGCGTTTGTAATTTCGCAAACGCTTTTTTCGGGTATACCGGTGAACATACAATTTTGTGCCATATTTTAAGGGCATATACAGTGTGTTTCACTTTACATGGAAGCACCCCTGTATTTTCTTTGTTTTTGTATGAATCGATTTGAATTTTTTACCAGTTGTACAACTCACCAAGATTCATCTATTCATGTTCTTGAGCGCAAATGACGTTATTAGCCTGGCCTACTACCATCAAGAACATGGGTCGCATTGTCAATATTTTGCATCGCGTTAGAGTTACAGCAAAAAGTTATTAAGAAAAGTTGTTTAGAATCAAAAGAATACCCCAGATACCGATTTTCGTTTAATAATTGGAATTTTTAATTTTTATCCGTAAATTTGTCCAAGTCCCAAATTTCAACTTTTAATTTGGTATCAAATGGTGCCATGGAGAAACAACATTTTTATTATTGTTGCAAACGTCATTAGCTAAATTGCTGAATTACGTTTAACTGTTGTTGAGAAAGTAGAAATAATTAGAATTACTGGTGAAAATGCAAGATCCAATAGAGAAGTAGCTAGAATATTTAATAGAAGGCAGCCAGGGCGTGCATCTATTTATGATTTTGTTGGTCTTGATATTTATACGTAAATTTATACTTCGCAGTTATTTCTTCCCCCATATATCTCTTGCTATCTGTAGTTGCCTGTCGTTTTTTGTAATTAATGTTACGTCATATTTTGCGTATACTAGATGTTGTGTTTTTACTGATTCAAATCTCCTATGTCCAACATAAGTTTTATTTATTGTTATACTGACACATCACCTGGTTCATTAACACAATAGAAAACAATGGACTATCTGCTTATTTTACTGCACATTTTAAAACTGGTGGAAATGTCCTGATCTACCAGTGCCTACTCTTCGACGTTGCTGTAAACGTTTTTAATGACTCTATACTTTTTCTGTAGTATTAGCGTGTAATGTGTATGTTACTTTGTTTTTGAATAATTGTAGATGAAAACTCATTTACATAGCCTAACGAGATGGGCGTGGTATTAAACTGACATAGCAGGTGTTTATTTGCGACAATCAGCTTAGTACAACAAATATTTGTCACTATTAGGTGGGGCGCCACCGTGTTGTTTCCATAAGCACGTGATGTAATGGGAAAGTTCGAACAAGGAAAATGCTTCGGGAACTCTGCGTACTCGACACACTGAACTAACCTAACTTGTCTTTATGTTCTTGGAAAGAGTTCACGTCTATCCCTGAAATCGTGAACTGCATTTGGCTTCACAATAGATCAAATAGAATGTTACTATAGCACGGTTACATTAAATACAAGGTTACAGGAATTTTTGGGAAGTAGCTGTGTGCTGGACCCGTACTGAGTTATTATTGTTATTATTATTAACATAAACAAAGGGAGGACTAAGTCCTTTATGACCCTAAAAATACCAAATAAACAGGTTAAACTAGTAATACAACAAAACAAGTAATATCATTAAACTTAGAAAGCGGGACGTCAAGTCGCTTACACCCTAAAGAAAACTAATGTGATGGCCTGACATCAAGTTACTTAAGGTTCTAAATAGTTTCCAAATTTAAGTCCCTTAAACGGACGGTTTGTAAAAAGTATATTATTCGTTTAACCGTATTGGAATTTCGGCCTGTTGTTTCTTCTTTAGAATTTTAATGTATATTTTTACCTTCGATCACGCCTATTTTGTTATTTAGTTTTTTGGTTTCAACCCGTATACCTCATTTGTCGATTCTGATAATGTGTTCTTTATTGGCCTCATTTAAAGGGTATAAAATGTAAGCGAGATAGATTCGGTTAAAAAAATTAAGTAGCTTCTACCTAATGGCACCGCAAATATGCTAGTAGGAATACTATACAGAGAAATTTCGTGTTTTAATGTCAAAAACCATTCCTTTAATCCCCAAAGAAGCACTCCTAGCACTTGATACAAAATAACTCTCCTTGATTTATTCGTGCATATTTTATAGACTTTTATTATCACCTTTTTCTCTTAGTAGATAAATCGTCATTGAACTGGAAATTCATATCTTAATGTTTAGTAAATATAAATAATAAATACTGCTGTATTTACATTACTAGTTATTAAATTTACTATCCGTCAGTAATCAAATAGCGATGCCTGTATTATCTATACAGAAAAATGGACACTCGGGGCAGATAATCTTAGCAAAAGTGTTTAATTATATTAACAGATATATCAGCTTTACGAGCAATTAAAAGTGCAATAAATTGCAGCAGTAGTTTAATATTTCAACAGTACATAGAGTAAAAAGACATGTGTACGTTTTACTGTTTTTATTCTGGTTTTATGCGCAGCCATACAAATTATGCCAAAATAGAACCCTCGGAATGATTTTAATGTGAAAACCGAAATAGCCTTAAACTTTATTAAATTTTCGTTGGTAGTGTAGCTTAATCCTTTATAATCTCTACAATAGCAATATTGTATATGTACGTAATTCTGTTAAGACTGGAACAGGTAGTTGTTCTACTTAACAATGGTGATACAATTTACGAAGAATGGAATGCCAATTCAATACTTGTGGTGTCTCGAGTAGTAAGTTTTGTAACATGTGTATCGTATATGATTGTTTAATGCGTATATTTTAAACTTGTATTGAAGCCGAATGAGCATGTAAAAATCATGTCACTTATTACGTACCGTTCGTGGAGGCAGAATAAAGCAAAATTATTACATATATTTTTTAAATAAAATGTCAATGCTTCCCTTTATTCAATCAATATGAGTAGAAAAACAATGAAAGTCTCTGTACTAGGTGTTATTGTTGTAATCTAATTTGGGAGACAAAGTTACATAATAGAATCGCGTATAATAATACGCATCACGATATAAAATTCTTGGAAGTCAAAGCTTCGGGAGGAATGGGGCCTGGATTAGAAAAATGTAATTATTTCGAATTATAACCGCTTTGGTTTTGGACTCAACTGTAGTCCATACCCACTCGCAATAATATCACGGATAATGCAAAGATACCTATAAGTCTGATTCCAAAGAAAAATAAAGTCGTCGGTATGAAGTGGAACAACAGAAAAGACACACTGTCAGTTCATATTCAGGAAACTGAATTGCCAGAAAAGTTAACAAGATGGAATACTGCATCGATAATTCACAAAGTGTTCACCCCCACAGGGTTTTTACGCCCAGATCTTCTTCAACGAAAAATAATTTTGCAAAATGCTAAAGGGAGGAGATAATTTGAAACATGGAACTATCAGTAAAGTAAAAGCAAAACAAAAGTTATGGTGAGTGATTTAATCAACAAATCGACTTGTTCCCAATGGTTATCTGGCAACCCCTAGATCAGAACTTTTCCCATCTCTCATACCATCAAGATTAATAGACTTAGTTAATGAAGGAATGGATCTCAGAAACGTTTTCGTTCAGTACTGAAGCAAGTTACACAGTCGCTATAGCTTGGATCAAACGGAATGATACTTGGGGAATGTGTGTTTGAAATCCATATGAGCAGATCTTGAAACTGAGTGAAGCTTCACAATAGAAACATGTTCCAGGGACAGTAATTTCTGTTGATTTACCATCAAGAGGATGCTTCATGCACAAGGGTTAGCACAATCATAATGGTGAGGGGATTTGAGTGGTTGTAGTTTCCTTTAGAATTATGGCCAACATGAAGGAGATATTGATGACGAGGAAATCAACAAGAAGGAGAAGAAACAACAATCAGAATGTCCATATCGCCACTGGAAATAATATTCAGCAAACATTTGTCGAGTAGAAAAACGTGTATCTGAATTGGATGTTATGAAGTTCATTCAAGAGTACTTGAAGTTAGATTACAGCAAACTCAAGAAATTGTAAAGAAGAACTGATTAAAGCTTTTGAAGGCACCAATTAAGGGAGAAATACTGGATTACTCGAGGGAGAAGAATCATTAGCACTGTAATTCACAAGTGTATCACGTGTCGAAGAAATTCAATGAAGGGAATGGGAGCAGCATTATTAGAGAATGCAGTCACAAGTAGAAAAATATTTGAGACCATAGGAGTTGAACTCACTGAATTCTCCTACCTCAAGAATAACTCAAAGGTATAAACGGTTGTTTGTATCGTGTGTTAAAAAAAAAGTGATTTAGGGTAAGCCTTGGAAAGAAAGATAGAAAATATAGTCATGTCTGTAGGTGAATGTCAGATTGCAATTTGTTTATGAACATATCTGTAACTGTGACAGGTAAGAGTTTACACTGCATTGAGTTTAATTGTATCAAGCAAAAACGAAAATAAGATGGCATGTACACAACAACAACGAGTGTAATAATCATAACGGTCAATAAACATTGTTTATGTTAAGTGTTTTGCATATTTTTAGAAAAATAATTCCAGGTCAAGATGTAATTTAGTTCTCTTTGACTTGGTAGTTCATTTGCATCAATGGGTATATCTCAAGTTACGGCAAACTTAAATTTGATCATAGCATGCTGCGAATGAGTTTTTTTTGAAACACACGATACATGCTCGGTTTATCATGCTATTCCTCAATTCTGTATCAACTGAAACCTTTGTTGAAGCATCAATTTGGACCTCGAGACACCACTTTCTCTGACAATGGTACAAGCTTTGTAAGAGCAGCAAATTTCAAAGAATTATTCAAGAAAAGTTAGAGGACGAATGTTAATAAAGTAGGATCACTTGGATATTCAATTAACCCGTAGCACCATTGTAAGAAGGATGGTGGGGCGGCTCATCCGCGCAATAAAGGACCCTCTCCGAAAAACCCTTGGAACTACCATATTAACATATGATCAATTTAGGACTACAAATAGCTAGTTTGGCAAAAATTGAAGCAGTGAGCAATGGCAAGCCATTGACAATAGTGACTAATGATTCAGAAGATCTCAATCTCCTCACGCCAGCAATGTCTTTCAGAAGAAGAAAAAAAAAATAACTTTTCCGGAAGTGAAGAAATCACAACTAAGAGTCGTTAAAAAGAATGGAGGCGAGTGAAATATTTAAAAAAAATGTTACAAGGATGATTCAGAATCGAATTGAAGCCTTTAGCAACAATTTCAGTTGATAGCATTATACTTGTTGGAGACAACAACAAAAAGGACGTGTTGAGGAGGTGATGGAATTGTCAGAGTTGCGGGAATCTTAAACCGGCCACTTCAACGTCTTTATCCACTAGTGATGTGAAAGTCTGAATTAAAACCCTCACACCAGTGGAAATAAAAAAATCAAAATTTAAGAAGAAGACGTTTTGGACTTGGATGATATTGAAGCTCTTCAATTTCAAGAAGAAAAACAAGTAAATGAAAACAAGAGTTGGACTGAACATCAAGGAGCCATAAAGATTTAAAGACTGGAAGTTTTAGTCTAATATTTCTCTTCTGCTTCTTTCTTAGCATTCTATTGTCCATTTGTGGACATACGCTCTTCCATGGATTTCCATATGTCTTTGTTTTGGGAATTATAAATGTGCTGGCCCTTAAAGCTTAGTTTAGTTCATTCTGTGAAAAACGTAACACGTTGATATAAAATTCTTGGAAGTCAAAGCATAGCTGGTAGAGTGTTCCCTGACTTCATCAGAGCACATTTTGAGAATTTCATATATAAAACAAATTTATTTCAACAATTTTTTTGTTTATTTTAATGGCAATGTAATATGTAGCTTCTGAGTTCTGCGATGGGTCGCTGTACAGAGTAAACGTATCTGCAATAGCCGTGCCACGCTCCGTATTTCTAATAAAGTTCGCAAGTGTTAATAGTAATTTGAGTAAATATGGGATCAGACAGGCGCGTAGGAGCGTTTTCTAAACTACGGGGGCCATTCTAATTTCAATAAAGACTTCTAACTTGATTCATTAATACGAGCTATAATATTTCTGATTTCCTGATCATCAATTTTTAGTTTAATACTATAATAGTGTAACGACCTTGTGATCAGGCAGCTGCAAACGCGTGAGGCACAGCCGCCAGGAGACGACCTTGGGGCCAGCTGCGGACGAATGGGTCATTGTTCCAGAACTTCGAGAAACGTCCTTGGACCCAGAACTTCGAGAAGCAGCCGGGCCGCTGCTGATATATGAGTCACGCCCGGGGTCCTCCCTCCCAGGAGGGAATTAGCCGGAAATATAAATATGCGTTCGCAGGAATAGAAGTCAGTTCTCATCAGACTCGAAGCACGTAATATAAATCAACCCGTGTATATAACTCTAGTGAAATAAATAACAAATAAATATAACAATATAAATCATTAATGTTAAGTCGTGAAATATAAATAAATAAATGTATCGTTGTTAGAAATAGTGCCTGTAGTTCGTTAGTTTAAGTCATTTGTGTTCTGCTTTGATAATTATTGTGTTTGTAAATAATCGTAACTAATCGTTGTAAATAAATGTTTAATACAAGAAGCGTCGAATAATTTTTAGATAGCCCGAAACGTAAAAACGTAACAATAGTATATTTTAGTCACTGTTTACTTAACAAGTACTATTTTATTAAAAAAACACTGTACCATAAAAAATTAATTAAACAATGAACAATGTTTATTATCAGATTTTCACATAAGCAAAGAATACACATGAATAACCAAACTTAAATGTATATGCAACTAGTTTCCAAAAAATAAAAGGAGTATAAATAAAGATGAGAAATATAATAAATGTATATAAACAACAAATACAAAAATAAATGCAATTAAGAAACTATCATTTAGGAACCTGTACCAAAAACAGAAATTCTACTTGGTAAAGCACCTACGAAACCGTTTACAAGATCGTCTAGATCTAGATGTTCTACCTCCTCTACAGTGTCCGCAAAAAGTCGGCATAATATGGGAAACATTTTTATTTTTAATTTTTCAAAAAAACTTTTTACGTCAATAATTTTGCTTGTCTAAAAATCTATTTAGCCCCTATCATATATACCGAGCGATTTTTACTTATTTAGAAAATGGAGTTTTTCGAAATTGTCAAAATCTAAAAAAGTGCTATTTTTCGGAAATTAAGTAAGATTTCAATGAGATTTTTTTAGAATGTGTTATTTTTAGTTAACTGAACCATCTCAAGGCCAGAAAACATCTAATTTTTTAAACTTTAGCTAAAAATTAATTTTCAATTTTTAAAATATATATTTTCAAAATTTCAGATACTAAGACTTAATATTAAAATTCATTTTTTTATGTGAAGACTTTAAAGATTTATAAATGGTAAAAATAATATAAAATGTTAATTACTTCTTTAGATTTTTTATTATTTACCAAAAAGTAGAATGTTTGCATAATTTTTATGTTTTTTATGCAAGGTGCTTTTTAGGAGAAATATTTTTCAATTCTAATTAATATCTATTTAAATGGTTTCTAGAAACACTAATCTAGCCTTGTTAATGAATTACTGTTACAAAAATTCTGTAAAGGTTCTTTTACAGTTGTCTAAATAAGGAGATTTTTCTTTATCCAATTATATGTTCTAAAAAGTATCCGATCACACCGATTACTTTCTGGAATAGTGAAATTTAATATCGTTCACTCGGCGGCCATAAAAAATAAGGCGATTTACAGATGGGGAGTTTTCGTTACACTTCAAGTTCATATATGTTCATGTTAGTAGTTATAAGAAATACCTAAAATTATAAATTTTGATAAAACTAGATAAAGATTTTTTTGAGGGGGCCAGGCCCCTCTGAAAATTATTTGAGGGGGCCATTGGCCCCCGTGGCCCCCGCGGCTCCTACGCGCCTGGGATCAGAAGGTAAAAAGGTTATCACACGTAGTAGTGCGCTAGAAGTGGACAAAGAAGAAAGTTTGGTTACTAAAATAGTAGACAAATTAGTGAATTCCGAAACACTGTGGCAAAAGCTGACGGAAGCAATATCAACCGCCATCGATATAAAGTTCAAAAGTATCGTTACGAACTTGGAGCACCAGGTATCTAATCTGGAGAAGAAGTTGAAGGCTACAGTTAGTGAAATGGATGTTAAGCTTGATAATCTCGAGTAATATTCGAGACGCAATAATTTGCGTATCTTCGGAGTTCCCGTTGTGGAAGGTGAAAATACAAATCAAATTGTAATTGACCTGTGTAAAAATCAATTGGGTCTCGAGATATCCCCTGGTGAAATCGACGTCAGCCACAGATTACCTGGACGGGAGCTATTACATAAACCCATAATAGTAAAATTTACCAGTCGTCACACCAAAAACTTTATCTACAGTTCATAATAAGAGAGGATCTAACTAAAAAACGTGTGCAGTTACTGAATGAGGCAGCTTCTGCTATAGGAAAACAAAATGTCTGGTCCAGTGAAGGTAGCATATTCGGGAAGTATGATTCCAAAATTCATACAATTGTTTCGTATGCGAATGTAGCTAAACTTAAACTCAAGAGTGGTACTGCAGATAATTTGATAACGAACCAACCGTCGCTTGAAAATAGTACTTATCTGTGTGGTCTGTATTGATAAGACTGAATAAATTTTTGTGTTATCCACAAATTAAATTCTAATTATTTATGTTTAATTACTTGCATTGTTTACAATGATTATCACTAGTTGGCATTATTACATAGTTGTATTTTAGTTAAGACTCTTTTTTCCCAGTAATGCATAGTAAATATTAACCTGCTTGCACTTTGCATTAAGTATTACTATATCGAATATCTTATATAGTAACTTTATAATATGTTTGTTTGATTTTAGGTTATGGAATCAGAAAGATGCAATCCCAATTGATAAAGGCTGCTCACATAAATATTCGATCCTTACACCCAAAGCTAGCTGAAGTTAGGAACTATATCTTTGACTCAAGTTATGATATTTTTGCTATTAGTGAGACTTGGCTGACGCGAGATATAAATGACGATTATCTTGCTATTGAAGGGTATCAGCTCGTTCGCAGGGACCGTGAAGCGCGAGGTGGTGGTGTAGGTATATACGTTCGAAAACAATTTTATTTTAAAATAATACCGACCAATATTGCCATTGAACAAATTTGGCTTGAATTAAAGTTGCACAATATAAGGTTAATAATTGGTGTAGTTTACAAACCCCCTAATTTAAATTATAAATTGTTCTGTAATGAACTAGAACAGTCACTTGTATTATGCACTGCCATTTCGGAAAAACTGGTTTGCTTTGGGGACGTCAATATTAATTTATTAGAATTTTCAAACTATGATTCTATTTACTTTAATACAATGATAGATACCCTTAGCATGAAACAAGTTATTACTGAACCTAACCGATTTCAAAATAATACTGCCTCGCTTCTTGATGTAATAATTGACTCTGGAGTGACCGAACCACACCTCTCAGATCATGAATTAGTACATTGTACATTATTACTTGCTAATCCAAGCATTAATCACATGTATAAGACTTTCAGATGTTTTAAAAATTTCAATTCTGAGCAATTTTATAATGAATTGCAGCAAATACAATTTCGCCTCATTTATGATATGGCAGAAGTAGACGATAAGGTTCAGTTTCTAAATTCGAATATACTTCTATTACTAAATCAGCATGCTCCCATCAGAACAATAAAAATAACTAAGAGTAAAGCTCCGTGGATTACTAACAATATAAAACTACTCATGTCACTAAAGCTTTGGTTTCCTAAAAAAGCGGTGCCGTTATCTAGCGGCCGTTATATGTCGTTATGCGGCGGCGTTTTTATGCGGCCGTCTTAACGGTGACCAAGCTATGGTTTCCTAGTCTCAGTATTTACTCGAGTAGTGTGACGTACAGCGGTGAAAAATGAACGATCTAGACATACAATTATTAATATATTTGGAAGATAAGGAGCCATTGGAAGACGAAAACCATCGTTTGGAGGAGAGCATGGTGTTTAAAAACCGTGCTACAGTGCGTCGCCATCTGCACTGCAATGATGAAAAGCTCAGGCAATACTTTCATTTAACACTAGTATTGTTTGATTGTGTACTAGACCATAGAAGAGATGACTTAGCTTCTAAACACAAAAATCCCATATCTTCTTTCTTCTTCTTTAATCAGCATCTCCCGTCCGCATGCGGACATATGCCTCCTCCATCTCCTTCCATCTTTCACGATCTTGTGCCATCAACATCCATCGTTTTCCTGCTATTTTCCTTATATCATCGTACCATCTGTTTATTGGACGTCCTACACTCCGTTTCCTTGCCCATGGTTTCCAATCGGTGGTTATCTTTGTCCATCTTTCTTGTCCCATGCGGGCTATATGCCCTGCCCATCGCCATTTTCTTTTCGTTATAGTTTAACCTATGTCTTCCATTTTTGTTTGACGTCTGATCCACTCTATTGATTTTTTGTCTTTTAGAGTGATGTTTAATATCGCTCGCTCCATATTTCTTTGCGTGACTTGTATTTTGTGTAGTGTCTTTTTCGTGAGTGCCCACGTCTCTGTTCCATATATGAGTACAGGGATTACACATTGTTCTAAAACTTGTACTTTCATGTTTGTCGTGAATTTCCTGTTCCTATTTCTGAGTTTATGTTGTAATTTACCGAAAGCTATCCACGCCAGTTTAATTCTCCTATGTAAGTCTGCATCTTGCATGCTTTTGTCTATTGTTATCCTCTGTCCCAAGTATATGTAGTTTTCCACTGTATCTATTTTGTTATTCCCTAGTGCTACTTCTATTTTCTGTTGGTTGTGGGATCTCTGCATAATTTTAGTTTTCTGTATGTTCATTGTGAGCCCTACCTCTTCAGATCTTTCTTTTAGCTCTAGAAGCATTTCTTTTAGGTCCTTTCCATTGTCTGTGATTAGGATGATGTCATCAGCGAATCTTAAGTTATTTATTCGCTCTCCATTTATCATTATCCCATATGTCCAGAAGAAAAGTTATGTATACTTGTGAGGTAAGTACACTGAATTACAAACAATGTGATGTTTTTTTAGCTGTAATATATAATTAAGGCTTATAAATGCACAAAATAAATAAATAAATGTAATGTTTTATAATAATACATTGAATTATAATAACATATTGAGTTACATATTGAAAAAAATGGCCTTGGTCATTTAAGGTAAAAGTGTGATTGACTTCATTTGCTGCTGGGCAAAGAACACTTTCTGAACCATTACTATCTACTAGTGCTCGGTCTTAATGACGACTCGCTGTTTTGACGTGGCTCGTTTGAAAGACTTTTGTTTGGAAGGTAATAAGTTAGTCTTTGGTCATTCAATGTTTCACTTGTTGTTGGAGAAGGCATCGTTTCTGAAAAGATTAAGCTCATTGATGAGCTCGGTCTTGATGATGAATCGTTAGTGTGTCCTGACTCGTCTGAAATACTTTTTAATTCAGCATTACCAACCAACCACGAAATTTGCATCCTTATTTGAACTTGTTCATACCGAGGAAGCTTTTTTACCATTTTTGCTATAGAGTTGAAGAATAGGTCTGTTTCATCCAATTCATTTTGAGCAGGAGTTGCTTTTCGCTTAGCTATTTCCTTCAGTAACTGCAATCGTTCCTCATAGTATGTTTTTCTTTTACTTTTCTCTCATAACGTCGTTCCCTTATTATTATCTCCGTTACAAAATTAATCAAAATTTTATCATTTTCGCTGGTCCAAATCGCGTTTGAACTCATTGTTTCTAATTAAATGTTTACCGCTACACGTGAAAAAACGTTCCACAACTGTTTGTCACCGCTATGACGGTCGTCATTCAACTGACGGTACCGCTATTTGACATTCCGGTCACCCTCAACGCTCTCTAGGAAATCAATGCCATTGGTTTGTATAGACAACGTTTTAGTGACGTCATCCACCGCTACATTACGGCCGCTATATAACGGCACCGTTTTTCTAAGAAACCTAAGCTTTAGGGACAAAGCCAAATGGAAATTCAAAAAACTAGAAATTCAGCTCACTGGGATTACTACAAAATACTGCGTAACTTCACAACCCGGGCTTTGATAAATGAAAAAAAAAGATTACTTTGATTATGTATTACGAAACCAATCTCCTAAAACAATGTGGAAGGAGCTGAAATCGCTAAATGTAGATAATAGAACAAAAGTAGCTTTGCCAAATGAATTTGGTAGTTCACAAGAAATCAATGACTTTTTTATTAATGCAATACCTGAAATTAATGACAATGTACCCGAGCTCGTTCAATCATATTCAAATAATCGCTTAACTGATAATCTAAACAATTTTAACTTTTCCTTGATTACTGCATCACAGGTTGTTTCACTTATTAATAAACTAAAAAGCAATAGTACTGGTGGGGATGGAATTAATCTACAAGTTATCAAATTTTGTTGCCCTCTAATTATACCCTCTATTACCCATATTATAAATACTTGTTTATTGACAAATACATTTCCAACCGGTTGGAAGACGGCTATGGTTATACAAATACCGAAAATTTCAAATCCTACTGGCTATAAAGACTTACGCCCAATTAGCATTCTTCCAACCTTATCAAAAATCTTGGAAAAAGTCATTGACACTCAGTTGAGAGATTATTTAGAGAATAATAATGTAATTCCAAAATGCCAATCAAGTTTTCGCTCGAGACATTGTTGCGCTACTGCCCTTGCTAATGTTACTGATGATATTTTTACAGCTACAGATCAAGGCAAAGTATCAGTGCTGATTATATTAGATTACAGTAAAGATTTTGATACAATATATCACTCCCTGCTTTGCGCGATTTTAAGTCATGTTGGTCTATCCAACGATGCTGTTAGTCTTCTACGGAGCTACTTAAGCAACAGAAACCAGGTTGTGAAGTTGCGTAGTGCTTGTTTCGGTTCCAGGGAAGTAACTCGCGGAGTACCTCAGGGATCCATCTTAGGCCCGCTGTTATACATTATATATACGTTCAGCTTCCATCAGTATGTAAATACGTGTAATGTTCAGATGTATGCTGACGATACTCAGTTATATTACTCATTTTTTATACATGATGTTCAATGTGCATTATCGAGTATCAATCATGATTTGCAGAACATTGCTGATATATCTGAAAAACATAGTCTAAAACTTAACCCCAGTAAATCAGTTGTATTATTATTTCGCAATCATAATGACCTAAACATCTTAGAAAACAATATTAACTTAAACGTGAATAATGCTACGCCTCCAATAGTTAAAGAGGCCCGAAACTTGGGTCTTATATTTGACAGCAGCCTTAGATTTAATTCGCACATTTCTAACTGTTTAAAAAAGGCTTACATGAACTTAAGGTTAATATATCCTCACAGAAAATGTTTGTCTATCAAGATCAAGTCTGTTCTATGTGAAGCACTAGTATTATCTCATTTCGTATACTGCTGCCAAATTTACGGCCCATCGCTTACATATGATGCGAATTCAGAGAGTGCAAAACTCATGTTTGATACTTGTTTACGGAATAAGAAAATATGATCGTGTATCTTATAAATTATCTGAACTAGGCTGGCTCAACATGTCTAATAGAAGGAGATTACAAAGTGCTACCTTTTATTATAAAATAATTTTTGAAAAAAGACCATCTTACTTACACCGTAGAATTTCATTTAGGGAAGACGTCCATAACGTTAATATTAGGTTTAAGGGCACACTTACACCACCGCTGCATAAAACGGCTCTTTTCGAGCGTAGCTTTTCCTATCAAATAGCAAAATTTTATAACGCCCTTCCTTCACAATATAAAGTGCTACATATAAATACTTTTAAAAAACATTACAAAAAGATGTTATTTTGTCCACAACCAGCAATATAGTGTCTCATTTAAAAATATCATTGAACAACTAGGGTTATGTTATTTTATGTTAGCAATATATGATCATTTGGGGGACCATCGCAGAATTAATCATTTTACTTTATAATTTTTTTTAAATGTTTAGGATTAGGCATCAGTTTTAAATTACTAACTTTTAATTTTCAAGGTTACAGTGGAAGACCAAGTGCAAACATGAACTGCGCCTTGTGATTTCCATGGGCAACCCACAGTAATATTATTTTTAATTATTTAATAATTATTCTCAATTGTATTTGCCTGGGAAATAAAGACATTTATTATTATTATTATTAATTTGTTATGCCGTTAACAATATTTATGGATAGATATTCGTCGCCATCGTCAACCTTGTTAATATCCTCACTACAGAGGTATCGATCCCTTTTCTTTGCGGAGGATTAGGCCTTAATACACCACGCTTGCCAGATTGATTAGGATATATGAGATTAAATATGCAACTAATTGGAATGTTTTCTCAATCAATTGGTGTGATATGAATAGAAAAATTAATGCTTTTAGTACAGGTTGTTTTGAAAAATGTTGCAATCCGATAACACAGCACTATAGTTTGAAATAGAGCTGTAGGACCGAAGTGCACGGCTCTTAAAATAAAAGCAAAAATGTGTTAACACGATTGAAAATAAATATTTAAACGTGGGTTAATAGAAAATTGGTTTGACGATGGTTTCTGTTGGTACAAAAAACAGTGTTTTGAATTGTAAACTTCAAAGTTTGACGTAGTTGAAACGAATTCCTGCCGACTGTTAAACATAAGCGCAATTCCAACCCACACTAACCGTTGAAATATTTAGATAAAAAACATAAACGTCTTTTGTTGGAAACAGATTATGAACTGCCGGGGAGGAAGCTAATATAAACGAATTTGCCAGTTGATGAATATGAGGCTTTGTTTGTTAATCTTTAAATTAAGATTATTTAGAGAAATTCTCCGACGATTAAAAATTAAGCATAGAATGTACCCTTGAACTCGTAGATTTATCTATATTGCCAATTATTTGAACATGTTATATATTGGGAAATCTTACGCTTATTTTCCTTCAAAATGTATAAAACGTCGACAATATAGGTTTCTAAATCAAAGTCAGAGGTCATGGCAGAAAAAACCTTCAGCCATATCAATAATTAATAATCTAAAATTTAGATTTGTGATTTAAATATACGAACTTCGAGTGCCTCTGCACCAGCTGATAGTAGCTTTTGAGCCTTCACGGCCACGCTAGCTATAACTCACTTCTAACAAGCTTTGGCAAAATCCGAACGGGTAATTACCCAGAACTTGACATGAACGAAAATAAGTAACGTCACAGTGTCAGCTATTTATGTAAAGGTCACGAGACAGGTTCGGGATTATATTAATAGGCGAATTTATAGTTGTCTTATCAGCTGTTCATTATTTGGATTGGCACTGATTTTGGTTCCGGGCCTGAATCTAGCAAATGATGCTTCACACTTTGGCCTTTATTCTAAGAAAAACTAGATCACTATGTTTATGGCCCACATTATTCAACTCTAAAAATAAATAGTAAAATTAGATTTCTGTCTGTTTTACTGTCAGTATTACACGTTGAAAACAAAGAAGTGTGACACAGAAGGTTTAAGGAAGTTTGTACTGTGTAAAAAGGAAAATATCAAATGGGATCCAATGTAATACGTGGTACTAAATATACCGTATTCTATTAATCTCCATTTAAAAATATCTGGGGTGCAAGTGGTTGATGGCGCTCGAAGATCTAGCCAACCTCACTAGCACGTGATGCACCCTGCTGGAAAATTGACGACGCTTCAGTGATTCAGAATCGGGGAGTATAACCTGGTACCGGTTGTTCTAAGACAACGGGGCCCTCGACGTTGGACTAATCACTCGAGGTAGGTAGATCTAGAGAAATTAGCGAAACTTCGGATTTGGACGGACTGATCTAAGACAACAGGCGAGAAAAAGGATACGAATTGGAATATACGCCCTAACAGATACCTAATGCGAATTTTAATAGAAAGTATGATTCAAAACTTTTAAGAATTTTAGTAATTAATTTCTAAACTATCACTAGACTACGTGGGCGCATTCGAGGGTCAACTAGCTGCAATGAAGACGGCTGAGTGTCGATACAAAGTAATACATCAATTTAAATTGTTAAGGGTGTCAAAAAGTTTTTAATACGATAAATAATAATAATAATAAATGTCCTTATTCAGTTTCATACAACATATATAAAGAAAATTCAGTAACAAATTAAATTAAAACTGAAACTTGAACCACAAGGGGAAGTTCAGATGCACATTATAGTTAATATGCCCTGATCTGCCACTTAACCCTTGACGTAAAATAGGAATTAAAAAATATAGTAATTTACCTAAAACTACCTTAACCTAATATTCTGCTCAGAGCTGGCAAAAATGACACATATAGTCATTAAGCTATTTATTAAATAGTACTTTGACGTACATAAGCCCAGATAGAAACTAGAACCCATAAACTCGTGAAGAAGGCAGTAAATCACTAAATAATTTAAAATAAAGTAACGTAAGCGCTAGATCAAGAATATTGCAGTAATAAATAATATAACGTACTTATGATAATAAATAAATATAATAGCCAACAATATCATACTCCGGCTCTAGCCGGAATAACACATTGATAACGCACTGTGCGCCCAAAATAAGGTGTTATATCTAATGTAAATAACACAGATTTCCCAGCATTAAGTGGCCAGCAAAATCATAAATACAACAAACATATAAATGGGTAGCTACAAACGTAATTAAATAACATGGACAAACTAAATTGTCGAAAATTCAATAACGAATATCATTACCAGAGCAAGTAGAGCTTCGATGAGACTTTAAGAGTGCTAATTGAAGGCGTTGGCTTCTTAGTGCGACGGCACAACGCAGAAAGAAACGTTTGAAAGTAAAGTAAATTAGAAATTTACAACGGCAAAAAGTGCAGTTTGAGGTAGTCGTAAGGATCTCAGTCGGCGATGTTGGCAATTGGCTCAACAATACAGTCTTGGTAAAATAAAATAAATCTCAAGACGATTAGGAGAACCCCTCTTTATTATTATTACAGCTACGCACGACTAAATAGCAGTCCCTTCACGGAGCTTAAATGGTTCCTTGGACAGGCTGGAACAGACGTCCGCAGCAGACCGCTGCAAGAATAGCAAGGGCCATTTGTTGGAGTTGGAAGTTATAATTTCCGTAGCACTAAAGGAAACAGAGGTTATTAAATTGGCCAGCACTAGAGCCAACGGGGGTAACTGTAAATACCACGCAAATTATAATGATGCGGCTCGAACAAAGAAACAAGCAAAAAAGATCCCATGTGACTCAACCTTGTTTGAGCTGTCTAAAAGCTTCTGATGTCGAACGAAATACACCGCTGCCTATCTATCATTTATACGAGGTTCCTAAAGTCGCTTTCAACCTGAATTCACCTTATGGGCAAGTGAAACATAATCCTATTTTTAAAATTTGAACACGAGGTAAGCGTAACAACCCAGGAACTGCGTCATGGAAAGCAACAGCCAGTACCTACGTATATACTTTTGCACAGTTGGAAAAGCCAAAGAAAGCCCAAAAGCTTACCGCGAGCGCATCTGCGGCTTATTCAGACGACCGTCGCGTCGGCCGAATCGAAAAATGTAACGCGGAAACTTTTAGCTCATAACAAGCGATAATTGTACGATGAATATCAGCATACAGAAAAAAAATGCAAAAAAAATTAACATATTACTTTTATGGGAGACTGGAATGGGGACATTAGAAATAATATAAAGGTGAGATATGGAACAATGGAAGAGCATTGAATAGAAGTAGAAATCAATAATAATAGAGAGCAAATAATTGACTTCTGCATCACAAATCAACTGTTTAGTAGAACTGCTATCTTTAGACATAAAATGGTACATAAAACAACATAACTATATTCAAAGGCGCGATATCGGGCTTGAAATATGTCAAAGTAATTAGAGGATTAGAGTTAATCATAGGATTTTGATAACACATTATTTAGAAGACCAAATACGAAGCTAAGGATGAAATATAACAGTCTAAAAATTACAAATGTTATAAACCTTGAAACATGAGAGGAATATGAGAAAACACTCAAGAACAATTTAGAATCTCGGGAAACAGAAGAAAGACAATTAGAAACTTCCGGAAACCTAAACGAAAAGTGGCATAAATTCATGAAGTCCTACTTCAAACAGACAGAGAAGTATGAAGACAAACGTAGTACCATAAATCAAAACGCCGCCGCAGAAAGAAAACGGACACACTGGTGGAATGACGAAATACAGAACAAATCAAACCGACGAAAGAAGCATGCCACATATTTAAAACAACAGACAGTAATGTAATAAAACAACTTGAATCAAAATCACGAAAAATAGATATGGAACATAAAAAAATGAAGGAGGAGAAATGGAAACTACGAGTGAAGGAATTTCGAGAGCTTAGTAAAACCACCACTAAAGCAAATTTAAGCGAAGAAGACCAATATAGCGAAACAGAGACAGAAGAAGAAACGAAAATGAGGATATAAGTGAAGAAAAAGTAAAACAAGCACTAAAAACTACACCAAACGAAAAAGTTGTTGGAGGGGATGGTATAGTTCCGGAATTACTAAAGAAAAGACGAAGACAAATCATAAGATGGTTAAAGGCAATATTTCTACAGGCTTGGAGAACAGAAAGGATAGCAACAAACTGGAAGAAAAATAGCATTGCACTCATATACAGAAAATGAGACACTGCAAGTTGCGACTAGTGTTTCAAATATTTCTATATGCGAAATATTTGAGATGTAGGTATGAAGACGCATGATAAGGGCATCATGGACTTACAGGTGTACAAATGTATCTGTGCGACAAGAAATTTGCGCCCCACAGCGACTAAGCAGTATTTTATTCAGCCGTATTCTGTTTTTTTAGAGACAGGACTTAAAGACGATAGCATGAAGAAGCTTGTAGTGCATGGTAAAATCGAAGGCAGTAGGAGACGTAGAAGATACTCACGAAAATGGACTGATGCTACTGGTCACCAACATGGAGGAGACAATTAGAACAATCCTCAACAGAGAGACAGATGGCGCAATGCAATAAAAATGCGACCAAGATAATCGATCATACATCTTTAACTGCATCACCACACATTTGCAAAGAAGTTAAAGCAGAAGAAGTTGCGATGATTACATGGCAGTATGCTTATCATCGATAGTAAGATATACTATAAAATGATATAAAAACGATTACTAAACGAAATTGAAGATAAAGTAGAGGTTAAACAGGCACACTTTCAATCTGAAAGACAAACGTAGGACTACATTATCACGATCAGAAATATAATAGAGGAGGCAGTAGATACAGAGATATCCTCATATTCGTCTTAGATTTTAAGACTGCCTGCGATGGAGTACCACGAAAAGAGATATAGGAAGCGTTAGGGGAACTACGAACTAGCAATAATTTATAAGAACAGTAAAAAAATCAACAAAAAAATCGGTGGAAACAGTAAGGTACAATGGCCAAACATCTGAGGAATTCAACTTTACTCTTCGTGATGCACATGAATAGTACAATTTAAAAAATGTATAAAAACTGAACTAGAAGGACTAGATTAGAGTACTACAACTTAACACCGATAATGACTCAAGTTTTAATCTATGACGATATACTTCTACTAGCGAGAACTGAACTACAAGTGTAACATAACATAAACATCTGGGAAAAAACTGGGAAAAAAGAAATGGAGATTAAAATCAATAAAAATATAATATTGCACATTAAGAGAGAAGGCAGAGTGGCAGATATTGTCATTCGAATAGCTGACAAACAGCTGGAATATCGGGCTCGGTGTGTATTAGTGACTAAGCATAGTAACTACTGACCCAAGGGTCGCGAGTTCGATTCCCGGTCTCGGTGAGGCTTTTAAAGGTAAGAAATGTTGCCTTTACAGAATGACATGTGTCGGAAGAGATGACACTACGATGTGTAGCATGTAAAAGATCCCTTGCTTCGTTACAATAGTGGTTTGAACATAGCAGTCGGTGTCTAAGGTACTTGGTACTCCGCAACACATTGTCCATAACAAACAAACAACCGGAATACATAGGTACACAAAATACATTTAGAAATATTTATGTACTATCCACAAAGCTGGGAAGCTAGACGAGAAATCAAGCACAGAATAAGCATGGCCAACAAGTGTGATTCAAAATTTATAAATCCAATATCATATTATAATATTAATAATAATTCTAGAAATTTGCAAAGTAAATGTGATATGGTCGACTTATTTGGAATTCGAGAATTAGGAAACCTTTCTTGGAATTTTGCTTGGAAATGATTGGGATGACAGGTTACTGCTGACTAAATTATACATGCTCCCTTTGATGTTGTTAACCTATCAAGGGCAAAACGTTAACAATGACGGTTAACATGACAACGAAAACAGTGTCAATCACGAATATGAATGCGAAGGAATTCGCATTTATCGGAGGACTTACTTCTATTTAGCGATTATTAAGTAATTGTATATTATATTTAGTGCTGCGTGAATTCTGAATCACTGTATATACGAGTAATAGTAGACAAAAACAATGTAGCGTCAAATCAAAGATATAGCTAGACAAAACTATAAACAGGGTGTTCCATCACACGAGGTTTATACATAGCTTAAGGGCGTGTTATTGAAGCCATTTCGAGTTGAAATTGTTCAATAAACATATATCCGAAAATGCGCCGTTTTTGTTCAAATACATGTTTTATTTCATTTTGGAACCATAATCTTGTTTATTGGCCCTCAATAGAAGGCGTAAAATGGCTTTTATAGCCCTAGGGCCTATAAAGTTGCTAAGCACTATAATAAGCACCAACAATGTAGTATAGCAACACCAACAATTTGCATAGAAACCATAGCACACCAAAAATGCACAGCGCCAGCACAACGACGACTCAGTAGTCTGTAGCCTAAATACTGAATCCTTGATTTTTGTCCTTTTTGAGGACTAAAATGAAATAAAACGTTGTATGTACCACGTGCCTAATCACGATTATAGCTCTCGGGAAATTTAAAGCTCTCCGCTTCGCGTCGAGCTTTAAACATTCCCTCGTGCTATAATCTATTGATTACGCCCTTAATACATAAATAACTATTAATGAATTTTCTTAAAATGCTGGAACCAAAATACGCATATTAAAATATGTTGATCCGATTTTTTTTCATATTATGTATTTATATCCTGCATTTTAGGACACACATTTATTAACAATTATTGTAACTTTAAATGACTTCCATAATTCTTCCTTAAGCTATGGACCTCGATACATGGAACTCCCTGTATATAGCTTGCTGTATGGGGCAGAATTTTGGGAATTAGTAGATAAATACAGATCTAAAATAACGACATCAGAAATGAAATATTTGAAAAGAGCAATGGGCAGAACTAGAAGAAATCGAATGGGAAACATAAAGAAGCATAAGAGAGGAGTTGGAACAAGGACCAACAGTTGAAGAGGTGGAAAGCAAGTAACTTCAGTGGTATGGACATCTTATCGATATGGCAACAGGTAGCTACCCTCGAAGAATTTTTGAAATGAAGCCCGACCGAGGGGTAACGGCAAGAGGTAGACCCAGAGTTAGATGGAAGGATAAAATTAAACAGTGGGCAATAAAGCGAGAAAATACTATCCAAGAAGTCAGGATATTGGCAAGGGAAAGGAACAACTACAGGAAACGGATATAGGACCCAACGCCATAAGGCATTAATGAGACCGTAAAAAACAAGAACAAGGAAAACATCTAATTTGGCTTTCACCAGCCTATCGATAAAGCTGGAGGGGTTCGAACACCTAAATGCTTGACATCAACAATTAATTGTATTTTTTTGTAATTCTAATGGGTGTTTCAATAAGAGCGCAAGATTTCAGTGTTCAATAAAACATGGTTTTCTGTAGCAAAGTATTGAAATATTTATTGATTTAGAAAATATACATTTGGGAATTATGTATGAAACAAAATATCTTGTAAATGGCCGCCACGGCTTTGCTGGCATATGCGTACCCTTTTGACGAAATTTTCAATAACGTTATTGAATACATGTGGTGGTATTTCATTGATACAGCGTCTAATTTCGGCTTTCAATGCTTCGATGGTTGCAGGCTTATTGGCATAAACCTGTGACTTCAGATAACCCCACAGCCAGAAGTCTAAAGGCGTTAAATCGCATGAGCGTGGAGGCCAATTCTGGTCACCAAATCGGGAAATGACACGACCAGCAGCAAACTCGTGCAAGATCGTCAATGTTTCACGGGCGGTATGACATGTGGCACCGTCCGGCTGAAACCACATGTCGTCAAGATCAATAGCTTCCAAATGAGGCACAAGAAACTGTGTTATCCTAGCACGATAATGGTGGCAATTAAACTTTCACCATTTTGATAATAATTTTTGACAATCAGGACGTGTTGTTCTACCGTGTAATGCTCCGTGTTTACTAACTCCCATCTGTCAACTTTCGATCTGTCACGTCATAATCATGTGACATCATGACTGTCAAACATGGCGCGCAATTCAAATCTTGCGCTCTTATCGAAACACCCTTATTATACCTACTTTTATGTTATAGGGAGATAATAGAATATCATTCCAAATTAATCTTTACAACGATTTTTGACTGAATCTATCTACTAATGATACCTTTTTCGTCACGTTTTTGGAATGGTTGTTTGTGTACATAAGTGGGACTTATATTAATCTCTTTAGTTTACTTGTTTTCATATTTGTAACTTCTATATACTATAGACTATTGTTACGATTTGCGTTCTTTAATTTAATGAACTATGTAGGAATATACTGTACTTTAGTTAGCTGTAAGCCATCTGTATAATATTTTAAGGTAAAAAGCAGAAGCAACGGTTGCAACTCGATCATAAAAACTATTTGCAGCGGGGACCAAATGCTTTTAGTAGAAATTTAAATCTTTATAGCGGTAATTTACTAAGGGTCCGAACAGGCCACATTTCACTGTGGGAAATCCTCAAGCTTGTAAAAATTCATAGAACTATTATGAACGGTCACGTCCGCATGTAATGCCAAATGTCCAAAATTTAGACCAGCTCTGATAGGTTATTGGGAACTTTGTAAACGCCCACCGAGCTTTCTTGGTCAGAATGGACTTAGAATTAAGTTAGTTAATAAGAAGATGTAAATACGTAAACTTAAGGTTTCTGTAAACGGCAGAAAAATAAATGCAAGTATTTGTATCTACTTAAGTGTTCTTATTAATCTCAGTAGCTTTGGTCTTCGTGTCCGAGTGTGTTTCAATTAAAAGGATTGCCAGTTACCCCGACTTTAGGCGTCGCGCAATAGTGGTGATCAAGCGGTGTAATTTATAACTTATTTAAATCGCACGACAGAAGATTTCTTTTGTTTCGAAGTCGGTCCAAGTGCAAGCGTTGAAATATACAAGGGGAAGCACGTGAACAGGACGGGAAAAAGCATCTAATAAACTGAGGCGGTACAACGGAAGCGGTCAATCCGGGAACGGCGTAGAGGACTGGGGGACGGCGTCACGTAAAAGTGGCAACGTTGGAAAACCAGCGAGCGTCGAGGAGGTGACGGCAAGGAATCCGTGGAGGCGGCCAGACAACAGGAGGGCAGTCATTCGAAGGGGCGGCGTAGATAAAATCCAGGAACGTCGAGGAGTGAATGCAGGAAATTCCGTGGTCCAACGGGAGCAGTCAATCCGGGAACGGGGCAAGGAATCCGTGGAGGTGGCCAGACAACAGGAGGGCAGTCATTCGAAGGGGCGGCGTAGATAAAATCCAGGAACGTCGAGGAGTGAATGCAGGAAATTCCGTGGTCCAACGGGAGCAGTTAATCCGGGAACGGGGCAAGGAATCCGTGGAGGTGGCCAGACAACAGGAGGGCGGTCATTCGAAGGGGCGGCGAGGCAGCATTCTGGGAACAACGTCAGTAAAACTGACAACGAAGAAAAACCAGTGTAGTGCAGTAAAAGCCAGTAAATGTGTCGAAGTGAGTGACGGCGGAAACTCCAGAAAAAAAGTCAGGAAAGCGGCTTCAGAACAGGGAGGCGGCGCGTCCAGATCTGTGGGAATAAGACGACAACACAGCGGGGAAAGCAGAAAATTCCAGTTGTGGGTAAGTAATACTTGTTGTTTGTTTCGGAATTATATGGTCTTATTATGCGATTTAGTAAGGTTGTGTATATATTTTTTTGAAATAATAGGATCAGGTATTGCTCGTAGTTGTCAGTAATAGTAAATTTTCGACGGGGTTGTGAACTAGTTAAGTTTTTACAGCAGCGATAGATAATTTACGGGTTACGCAAAATTCCTGGTTTACAGAATTTAAATTTTATCGAGTGTTTCATTTAAAAGAAACAATGGTTTCCGAATACAGTATTTTTTTGGTGATCGAATTAAAATACGTTGCTAATCTGTTGGAATTACCGGAGAAAAAGAAAAAGGCAGAGATCATAGAAGAATTGATTAAGGCTCAACATTCGGTAGAGGACATTAAAGTAGAATTAGGTGCCTAGGAGGAAAACCCTCGGAAGGACAAGTGGGAAGAATTAGCTGAAAGGGAACGAAGAGAAAGGTTAGAATTAGCTGAAAGGAGAGAAAACTTAGAATTAGCTGAAAGGGAGCGAGAAGAAAGATTGGAGGTAGCTAGATTAGCTGCTCAAGTGAAAATTGCTCAGGCCCAAGCTCAAACGACAAATGAAAATAATGTACATGATGTCAATGCAATTAGGAATATGTCCTTAAATATGACAAAGCAATTGCAACCTTTCAAGGATGACGGTGACATGGGATTGTATTTAATGAATTTCCAGCGGGTTTGTGTGCAATTGAACTTCTCCAAGGAATCGTGGCCAATTCGATTGACGAGTGTGTTGTCACCAACAGCGAATGAGGTCGTGGCTCGATTAACAGAAGAGGACAGCAAAGATTATGACAAAGTCAGGGCTAGTCTGCTCAAGAAATATCAGCTGACAGCAGAAGTTTTTCGAACCAAATTTCGGTACGGGAAACGGAAGACTGACCAGAGTTATGTGGAATTTGCATACCAACTAAAAACCAATTTCCAGGAATGGATCAAGAGCGAAGAAGCGGAAGGAAACTTCGACAAGCTAACTCAACTGATGTGCTTGGAGAAATTTTATAGTTCGTTGCCAGGGGAGATGAAATTTTGGGTGGAGGACCGAAACAAGTCCAAGACGATGGAGGAAGCTGCAGAGCATGCAGACTCATACGTCACCAAAAAAAGACCAGGTACGGAACGGCAATATAATGGAAACTTCAAGACATCGAAAAATAAGTTCGAAACTAAGCCAACGACGTCGAACTTGAAAAATGACTTAGGGAAAAGTCAGGTGCATACGGAAAGTGTTGTCAAGGAAAACTTGGACAAACGCAGTTTCGACAGACGAAGGCCGGGGAAGTGCTTTGGATGTGGGGCAGTAGGTCACTATAAAGGTTCACCGGAATGTCCCAAAACACAAGTCGTTTTAGCAACGATAAGCCAGAGCAAGAACGAGGAAGGTCTGCTAGAACCTTATACCATAATAGCGAAAGTAAATGGAGTGGAAGCAAAATTACTACGAGATAGCGGAGCCAGCTATGATATCGTGCACACAAATTTAATCAAAGGAGCCGATTATACAGGGAAATATGTATATGTGCAAGGACTCCTAAATGAAGAATGTGTGGCGTTACCAGTTGCGAAGGTAAAATTAAATTTGCCAGAAATTCAGGTGGAAACTGAAGCAGCTGTAGCGAATCGTTTGCCTCGAGATTATACGTATCTGCTATCGAATAGAACGTGGGAGATGCTGCCGAAGGAAAATGATGTGGTAATTCAACAAGTGCTCGCATTAACGAGAGCGCAGGCGAAGGCTATAATGGAAAAGGAAAAGCTTCACGATAAAAATAAAGAAACTAATGCCGAAGTAAAGAGTTCAGAAGACGGAAAAGATTCCGACGAACAGGGAGAAGAAGCGGAAAAGGAGATTTGGTATAAATCACCGAGCCTGGAAAAGGACGAACAAATTTCAATACCTAAATCGGATATCGACTACTCGGACATAACACAACTTACACCGACAACCTTAAGAATGCTGCAATTAGAAGACCCAAAATTAAAGGAGTATTTTGAGATGGCAGAATCAAAGAAGGGGAACAATGGAGCAAAATTCTACATTGCTTATGGAATACTGCACAGGAGAATAACTGACAAATTGGGTCGGAGCTTTGAGCAAGGGATGGTGCCAGAAAAATTACAAAGCAAGTTGCTAGATAACGCACATGATAACATGTGGATGGGACACTTGGGTTGTAACAAAACCATTGACAGGATCAAGCAGAATTATTGGTGGAATCAGATGGGACGAGACGTGAAAAACAAGATCAAGTGCTGTGACGTTTGCATGCGCGTAGGGAAGCCCACTGATAGAAAAAAAGTTCCAATGTGTAGAGTGCCAGTAATCACCGAACCTTATAAGCGAGTAAATGGGGATATTGTAGGACCTTTAGCGGAAACCGAGAAGGGAAACAGGTATCTACTAACGCTAATTTGTAGTGCCACAAAATTTCCTGACGCGATCCCATTGAAAGTAGCAGATTCTGAAGCGGTGGTAAAAGGGTTATTAAATATATTTTTACGAGTAGGATTTCCATCTGAAATCCAGATGGATTTGGGCACTGTATTTACCAGCAATCTAACGACCGAATTTCTTGACCGATGTGGTATAAAAATCATACACAGTTCAGCATATCATCCGCAATCAAATGCAGTGGAACGATTCCACGGCGCATACAAGCGAATCCTAAGAGCGTTGTGTTACGAACACGGAAATGAGTGGGATGAATATATCGATCAAGCGCTTTTCGCTTTGAGATGTGCACCGCACGCGGCACACGGATTTAGTCCCGCAGAATTGGCGTATGGACGTCAGATTAGATCTCCATTAAACATGATCAAGGAGTTGTGGGTTGGAAAGGAAACCAACGAACCGCTAGTAGTGTACATATTAAAGTTACTGGATAGGCTAAGGCAAATGCAGGAAATCGCGAAAACGGCGACTTTGGAAGCGCAAACCAAATCAAAAGGTTATTATGATTTGAAGGCGAAGGCTTCATATTACGAGGTTGGCGAGAAGGTTATGTTGTATCAGCAAGCCAGGACCAACAAATTGCAGATGCAATGGACTGGACCCAAAGAAATTGTGGAGAAAATTTCCGATACGAATTATATAATTAAAGAAATTTCGGGAAAACGTAAACAAACTCTTGTCCACGTCAATTTGTTGAAACCTTATTTTGAAAAGGCTGAAGTTATTGCGATAGTAATCAAACAACCTGGGGAAGAAGGAGCAGAACTCGATCTTCCAGAACTGGAAATAGAAGACACCGAAATCTTAAGTGCTTCGGAAGTGTTGAAACAAGCCAAAGGGGTAGGAAAACTCACGGATAGGGAGCAAGCTTATAGCGCAAGTGAACTCGAATGTGCAGCTTTAGTCTGGGCAGTCGGAAAATTAAAACCTTATTTGTTTCTGAGCCATTTTACCGTAGAAACGGATCACTGTCCTTTGACCTGGTTACGGCAGATGAGCAATAAGAATGGCAGATTACTGCGGTGGTCATTAATTTTACAAATGTTAAATTTCACTGTTCTCTATAAACCGGGAAAGAAATGCGGAAACGTGGATTCCTTATCTAGGTATTTTGTTTAGTTAAGTCACCGAGAACCAAAGTAGTACTGACAATTACACCAGATAACTGATGTTAATTCACGTAGGTTAGTTAAATTAGGGTAAGCATGATGAGACCATATAGTTCTGAGATTTATGACTGGTATTGCTTAAGTGCGAAACAAGAACGTCTTGTGGTGTAAAAATCGATAGATTTAAACCCCAAAGACTATCTTAATCCGGGGGCAACTGTTACGATTTGCGTTCTTTAATTAAATAAACTATGTAGAAATATACTGTACTTTAGTTAGCTGTAAGCCATCTGTATAATATTTTAAGGTAAAATTCGTAGGAAAAATGTCATATTTAAATTACAACAAGCGGATGTTTAGAAACGTGCCTTTCGTTTGGGAAGCAGGAGATATTCCAATCTCACGAATAGATTAGAGTAAGTTTATGCAGGGTTTACTTCATAAACCGAAATATTGAGTGATGTATATGACCGGTACGTGATAAGAAGAAGCAACGGTTGCAACTCGATCATAAAAATTATTTGCAGCTGGGACCAAATGCTTTTAGTAGAATTGTAATCCTTTATAGCGGTAATTTACGAAGGGTTCGAGCAGGCCACATTTCACCGTGGGAAAGCCTCAAACTTATAAAATTCATAGAACTATTATGAACTGTCACGTCCGTATGTACGTGCCAAAAGTTCAAAATTTAAACCAGCTCTGATAGGTTATTGGGAACTTTGTAAACGCCCACCGAGCTTTCTTGGTGAAAATGGACTTAGAATTTAGTTAGTTAATAAGAAGATGTAAATACGTAAAGTTAAGAAACAACGCTATTAAACTTAAGTGTTCTGTAAACGGCAGAAAAATAAATGCAAGTGTTTGTATTTAAGTGTTCTTATTAATCTCGCAACAGTAGCTTTGGTCTTCGTGTTCGAGTGTGTTTTAACTAAAAGGATTGCCAGTCACCCCGACTTTAGGCGTCTCGCAATAGCAGCCATGTTGCTTGTGGCCTGCTGGGCCTCCTATTTTCTTGTGCATTCCAGTGTAACACCCTTCTGGAGATTCCCTTTGAATTC
>CALNHX010005882.1:0-99252 GCA_940337035.1 Agriotes lineatus | reverse complement strand
CAAATATACGTGCCCACAGCTGAAAAAACCGAAGGCGGAACAGAATAATTTTATGAACAAGTAAGAAGCAGTTTAAACATAATAAAACAAGAGATTCCAATGTGTGACTGGAATGGGCAATAGGCAAAGATACAGTTGGAAAAAATAGTCGGGAACCAAATTAATTTTGTAATGGTTAACCATCGATACAAGAACAGCATTAATTCTGTAAAACGTATCCAGGAGCAGACGCCAACACGGATCATAATTCTGTAGTGATATATATATAAGTAAAGTTTAATAGAACACACACAGCAAAATCAAAGACGTATTGATATAGAAAAATTGAAAGACGATGATTGCAAAACGGAAACCTCAAATTACATCAAAGGAATTTTGACAAAAATTAGCGTTCAGGGTGCCGCAAATACTAACATCAATAAAAAGTGGATACCTACTAAAAACGCAATTACTGAAACACAAGAAAAGGTGATGAAAAAAATAATTTGACAACTTCAACGTTCACAAGAAAATACTGTAAATGACTAATAATAAGCTCAAATATGAAACAGCAATTATATAAGGTAAAACTGGTGAAATTTGATTAGACCTAAAAGTAAGCTTGAAGGATGGAGAGAATATGTGCTATAGCTATTTAATGATAATCGAGCTAAACAACCAAATAGCAGAAACACCAACATAGAACTTGAAATCCAAGCTCTTGAAGTAAAACAGGCTATAAAGAAATCTAAAGACAAGCAGTTGGCACATGTGGCACTCATATAGAAATTGTGAAACTTGTAAATGAAGAAAGATAGCAAGCACTAGTAGAGTTATTCCATGAAATATATCGCTCACGTATAATACCAAAGTGCGAGGAAGAAATAAATTACATACATAAATTATTCAAAAGCATTTGAGCAGGTACAACACTACAAGCTTGTAGACATATTAAAAGCCGACGAATTGACGAATGGACATAGACGCGCGCGCTAATGTGTTTGCATATTTTGCGCCAATGTGGGTGCGCATCGCGCGCATAATTTGTTGACGCATATCGATCTTGAACTCGAACGGAAGCTGCTTTGTTGAGTAATCCACATAAGAGCAATTTTTTCAGCATCTGCAGATTTCCGGAGAAGTCATAGAACAAAGAAGTGGTGCAACAACGTTCCGTTAACTTCATAGAACTTCGAGGCTATTCCGCAATTGCTGTTAAGTGATTAAGAATCCAGCAAGCCGACGAAGAAAGTGTCCAATGCGTCCAGTGATGCGGAGGTAAAAGCACCGGCGGAAAGCACTACGAGTATCATTATACAAGACTGAAAGTCGACAATCATCACTTAATAAAGGTGGGCATTAATTTTTGTTTTTTGTACTGCTGTTTTGTCGAGCTCATAGTAAATGTCGTTGACTTTGTTTATCCTATTTAATACCTCCTCTTCCATTATACCATGTTACCTTCAATCGATTCGTCAGCTAAATCTCTTAAAAATACAATATTAATGACTACGTAAATACAATTGCCGGCCGGACTAACTCGATGAAGACGGCGTGCAGTTCTTTAAATACATAAGGTTGAATAATAACCCAAAACCGGAAGTCAACGAATATTTTAATTATAAGTATATCTGAAAGAAAGCTGAAAAATCCAGGTATCAGTAACAAAGAACAGAAAAAAATGGCAGTATCACAGTATCTTAATCAATAATATATAATACAAAGTACAGGTAATTATTTACTAAACATAGGTTAAACGTAGGGTGATAAATATAGGCAAAATTAAGATGCACTTTATAACACAAACTCGACTTGCGAGTAAATTAGCATATAATAATAATAATAATGGTGAGGCTCTAACACCCCATGAAGGAGCTTGGCCTGCAAGACAGAAGGTCAGGGCTTTCGTATCCTCGCTCTCACATCCGGCTGTCGCGTGTCAAATTCACGACACGTGGTGATGTGGTGAGCATCCCGCATTAGACAACCTCATTATTACCCCTTGTTCTTTCGAACGCAGGTCCCCAATTATTTAAAGCGACTGGGTAAGCCGCCCGCCAGGCATCGATCTGGGATTTGAACTCCAAACTCCAGCACCGCATTCCAATGCTCTAACCACTGAACTACACTGGCGCATATACCAGATTAAAAAGTACAAATATAAATTACATTAAATACTACCACAAGATGTAACGGAGATTAATATAAACTACGAGGATGAAAAACATTAGTGCAGTAATTTACTTAGTTCGTGAAGCGAACGGTAGATGACGGCGAAAGTCTAAAATAAAGCCTACGAAATTCTGAAGGAATTCAAGCAGGTACTGTAGCAAAACAAATGAGGTACTCAAAGCAGTGGATCACTATCCACAGTATTAATTGGTTTTAATGCAAGAGAAAACAAAACATGTTACTCAGATTCCTTTGTCGAGCCCCATTCTGCTCACTCGAATGGTCACGTAGCTGGTATATATCCTTTGAGGTAAACCCCCAAATAGCACATAAAAAGCTGGTATCAGGTTCAAGGTCATTGCCTTCAACGTGAGACTGACAATACCTTCAGTCAGCAACGCAGAGGGGTTAACTTGAACTCCGAACCTGCGGCTATAAGAAAATGCCTTAGATAGAATCAAGAATGTCTTAAACACGGCACGAAAAAGGTTGAAATGACTTACCTTGGAAGATCGAGCCGCGTGCAAGGGGATCAACAGAGCGCTTCTAAGAATTGGCGTGAGGCTTCCTCTATAAACTTTCAAAGCTGCGATATTCCGCTGCATTCAGCGATGGCGAAATCCATCCAACAAAAACACATGTCCGCAGGAACTTTGGATAAATCAAAAAACGCTAGCTGTTGGACTTCATAGCACAAAAGGAAAGAAGGCAGAAACGAAGCCAAACACTTATCGCTTCACGTAGCGATAAAAACAAAATGCAAGCGGGCGGGATGCGCTTGAAATTAAAATTGTACACAGCTGTTTTAGTGGTCATCAAAATTATGACATCATTATTGGTATTAGCGAAAAATTTAATAAAATCGTTCACCTAGTAGATACATCACTTAAAACAGGTTTGCATTACTCCGACTCTTGGTAATGGAGATATACAGTGGTTTTTAAAAGTCTGCACATGCAAAAGTTAGGGAGCATGGAAGGAGCATTAGGGGAGAGGTGAAGAGTTTTGAGAAGATATCTCGTTATAGTGTTCCAAAAACTGGTCAAGTCAGCTTTCCCCTAATTATCCCGACGTAATCTCTTTATATCCTGAGCTATTGGTGGTTACGCCTTTGTTACGTGAAAAACACCATGAAGTGTGCATAGGAGACCTTAGGACTTTTAGTATGCTGTTCAGCAGACTAAATAGAAAGTTTCTAACAATTTAAGGATTTCATTTTTTTCTGGGCCAGGACCTAAAATGACTAAAGTATCTGTTCACATTATTTTAATGCTAAATTTTAGCAAGCCGTACTAGTTACTAGGACCACGTAATTGAGCCTCTTACTATTTGGGAATGCAACCCAACATACAGATATTGTGGTTATACAGATGCCTACACATTTATCTAAAAGACATATTATCTATTTACCTGACATCCCACTGTCAAATTGACAGTATGTTGGCACCACTGCTATTTTTCACATTTTAACAATTAAATTACTGTACAGTCTAATAGAAACACACTATTTTAGAAGTATAGTCAGGACATTTTTAAAAATTTGACACTGACAGTGCGGATGTCAAATAAATGGATTATATGTATTACCAATGGCGTAATTAACAAAGAAGAACATCTCAAAACTTTCTTCCTGATTATAATGTTTTGTTTTTAATATTATGTTGTATTTGTCATTTCTATGTTAATGAATAGTAATTTGCTAGTTAGATTTTGAGAGTAAATAGGATACATTATAATAGTAACAGTTACACTATAATGATTTACATAAAAATAGGTAACAGTACGTATTCAACACTAGACGGTTAACAGTTGTTAGATAAAAGCGACCTGTATCAATATAAAAAAAATATGGCTAATTTAATACTCTGATTTAAATTATACTTTAAATTAAGCATTAATACTTATAAAATTACATCTAATAACTATCTGTCCCTTATAAATTATATTGATTTTGCCCGTATGGTTCTTCATATGTGCAAGACTGTATGCAACTAAGACACATTTTCGTGTTGTCTCTTTCGGGCATGTATCCTTATATGTCTAACTAAAGAACTTCTTAAGGCTGATTTATACTCACAAATAGAACAAGGAAAGGTTTTTCTCCTGTATGGTTCATCATATGTGCAACTAAGGAATCTTTTTACGTTGCCCGATACTCACAAACAGTACAACTGTAATTTTTTTCTCCCGTATGTGTCCTCATATGCTCAACTAATGGGATTTTGTTCCTTGTACTATATTCACATATAGAACAAGAATAATCTTTTTCTCCTGTGTGAGACTTAACATGTGCAATTAATTTTATTTTGTTTCTGGCACTATACTCACACACAGAACAAGAATAAGTTTTTTCAGTTGTGTGAGTCTTCCTATGACGAATTATACTGCTTAATGATTTATAATCACAAATCGAACAAGAATATGGCTTCTCTCCTGTATGTTTCGTCATATGTGGTAAAATGGGACACATCAGCAGAGTGTGCAGGGCACGCATACGAACGAAAAATACTAACCTAGTTGCCGAAGTCGAAAATGTCGAATTCGAAGAACCTCCGGAGCAGATCGTCACCACGCAGCAACTCAGCAAGATAGAGATCATCAGCACCATACCATCTCCTGGACGTACAGTTAGAAGGAACCCCAGTCAAGATGGAGCTTGACACTGGAGCCCCCTGCTCAATCATCAGCAAAAAAAGCTAAGTATAGTTAAACGGAATTTTGAGTTACAGAAGACAGACAAAATATTCGCCAGCTACAGGGGCCACCGCATTAACTGCATAGGCCGCATCGAAGTAAATGACACTATTGGAATGACGACCAGGAAGCTCAACCTCTACGTGGTAGATGGCGAGTTCGACAGGCTTTTGGGGCGCGAATGGATCACAGAGTTCGCAAAGGAAATCGATTTCGAGAAACTCTTCTCGAATCCCGCCCCAATACACCAGATATCACCCCCAACCGACAAACACTTAACGTCAGAGCAACAAAATCTATTAGACGGCCTTTTGTCACGCTATTTTGACTTATTTAGTAACGTTCCAGGAAAGTTAACAGGCCCACCAGCAAAGATGTATTTGAAACCAGAAGCCGCACCAGTTTTTTCTCGAGCCCGGGATATTCCACTGCGCTTCGCGACGCTTATGCTAAAGAAATCGAGGCGAAGATAGCGTCGGTTTCTACAAGAGAGTCGACTACTCTGAATGGGCTTCGACGACGCATATAGTCGTCAAGAAAAACGGCAACTGAGGATCACCGGCAACTACAAGCCAACCCTGAACCCCCGACTGATAATCGAGGAACATCCAATTCTTAAGATAGAACAGTTATTTAGCAGAATGATAGGAGCTACGCTATTTTGCCACCTAGACATCACGGATGCGTATACCCACTGGAGGTGGACAACACATTCGACCACGCCCTGACAATCAACACACCCACACATGGCCTGATTCGCCCAACACGAGCCGTTTATGGAGCAGCCAACATTCCCGCTATTTGGCAACCGCGAATGGACACAGTGCTGCAAGGACCTCCCAATGTATTGAACTTCGACGACATAATCGTGTTTCCAGATCAATCCGATAACCTCCTACAGGCACTAGGATCAACTTTAGAACGGTTCAGGACACATGGATTGAAACTCAACCGCTCGAAGTGCAACATTTGCAGAGCCCGTTCTAGAGGTCCTAGGTCACAAAGTGGATGCTAAAGGTGTGCACAAATCTGACGCACACATACGAGCAGTTCGGGATGCCCCGAAGCCACCAACGCCCGAAAAACTAGAGTTCTATATTTACTATAGCTCATTTATTCCGGACCTATCAACAAAGGATCGACCGCTCCGGGAGATGTTGCTGCAGAACCCCTTCACATGGACAACAGCAGGAGAAAAGGCGTACACAGAAAACAAGACGCACTAACCTCTCCACAAGTCCTAACCCAATATGACCCATCACTCCCCACTGTTGCTGCCACGGACGCCAGTAAAACCGGACTGGGTGCAGTGTTGTCACACCGGCTTAGCAATGGGCAAGAACGTCCCGATCGCTTACGCAAGCCGATGATGACAGACGCAGACAAAGATACCCTCAAATCGACAAGGAAGCACTAGCCATCGTTTGGGCCGTACAGGAATATTTTCCACTACCTATACGCTCGTCACGTTACCCTGATTACAGACCACAAACCACTGACTCAAATACTACACCCGGAGAAGTCGCTACCGTGCTAGCATCAGTCCGCATGGCCAACTACGCGGACGCGGACTATCTGGCCAACTTCAATACGGACGTGGTTTTCAAGACGTCGAAAGGCGAATGTCAACGCTGATTACTGTTTCCGAGCACTCCTACTGTCAACTATCGATGCAATTCGTCAACACTCCCCACAGAGGACGGAGGAGTACGATGACTACGACGATTTGATCTTTTTGTATTAACCAAATAATCCAGTTACCAGTTCGAGCAGAAGCCATAGCACGGGAAACACGGAAAGACGCGCATCTTGGCGAGATAGTTCAACTACTGGAATCGGGCAGGATCTCACGCGATACGAATTCAAGCGCCAGAAGTCAAATACACCCTCGCAGCTAACTGTCTGATGTTCGAGCACAGAGTTGTTATACCATCTGCACTGAGGGAATCGGTACTAAAGGACCTACACTCAGCACACATAGGGATTGTGAAAATAAAAGGAATGGCACGTTCTTTCGTTTTCTGCCTGGAATAGACGCAGACATCGAGCACGTTGCTAATCATGACCACACTGTGCGGCACACGCACATGCACCGCCGAAGTTTTGAGAACATCATTGGGAGTATCCGAAGGCATCCCCGGAACGAGTCCACATCAACTACGCAGGTCCATTGCAGACACAATGCTGCTTGTCATCGTAGACGCCTACAGCAAGTGCTGGAAGTCAAAACAACGGGCACTGCAACAATAATTGCAATCCTCGACGAAGTATTCGCCGCCTACGGTGCTCCTGTTACCGTTGTATCTGACAATGGAACGCAGTTTACATCAGAGGAAATTCCAGAACTCCTGCGAGATAGCGGAGTTAAATATCATAAACGAGCAGCCCCATATCACCCATCGACCAATGGTCAAGCTGAAAGATACGTACAGACCGTGAAGGACGCCATACATGCCATGAACTCGACTAAAGGATCCTTACAACACGACTAAAAGGAGTTCCTTCGACAATACCGCAAGGCGCAGCACACCACCACAAGGCTTCCACCGGCACGACTCTTTCTAGGACGTGATCTGCGCACTCCGACTGAACAGGTTAGACCAGACAATGTGCCACACGAATCTCACACAGAAATAGCAAGTACAGATGAACTCAACAGTTCGAACGTTTCAACCCCGGGACAATCTGTCTACTTTCTCTCCAGCGACCTGAAGATGGATAAATGGATCCCAGGCACTATTGCTACTCGCCTGGGAGATCTCCATTATGAAATCAAGTACGCAGGAAAGAAGTAGAACGTCACACAGGTCAAATTAGAGCTTTTTTATATCAACCAGAGATACGAGAATCAGAAGACACAGTTCAAGAGAGACATGACGACCTCACACCCCCACCAAGAAGACTCCGTTTTTATGAGACTAGAGCGGAAAATATGCCTAACCCAGCAGTAGTTGCAACACATGCAGCACCAGTGGCACCTAGAACTCCAAGAGCACCCCGAAACCACAGGAATGCGGCACCTCAACAAGGACCTGCTCCACAAACCCCCACGCAGATCAACACGTTGTTGAATTCCCCCATTAAGATTTTCACCTCAATAAACATCCGCGCACGCCGTTATACGAGCCCTAACCACTATATATTCGGCCATTCCAATAATTTTATTTCCTTCACGTAAAAACAGAGTTTTATGATTGAGCAAAAAAACAATTAAGGTGCAACATTTTCTTTTCGTTACAACATGATAAGGAATCTTCGAAATCCTTAATGTTTTTATTTTTGTAAACTTTAACAAGTTCAGCAAATTAGAAGTTTAACAATCACTATCAACTAAATATTTTGCCAACACTGCTGCTGGATTCAAATTATTATTAAATCTGTATATTAATCAAGTTACGTTGGCTTAACAGAAAAACAAGTGATAGTTTGTTGTGTTCAATTAATTCGCTTGGCAGCAGCTTGTTTACAGATGCAATTTGAGATTATTTTGGTGAATAATTACGCGAGGTGTAGCAACCTCCAAAAAAGTTCGTGATTTAATAATAAAAATGTTTTGTGGGGGCTTATAAGTTTGTTAACGTTGTTCAACTTTTCAAAAATAAAAATCTAAAAAATTTAGAAGATATGTAATAATCTTTTTAACGGAAAAGCAAATGCGGTGCCTTAATTGTTCTCCGTCCACTCATAAAATCCTGTTTTAACGTTATTAGAGTAAAATTATTGAAATGGTCGAATATATAATGGTTAGGGCTCTTATATCTATATTTCAAAGGAAGGAGGAAATGTTGTGTATTGACTCCCAAGTAGTATGTATTGCCCTTAAGGAGTAGAGAATTAAATTTGTAACAGTTGGTAACAGGTGCCCCTACTCTGGGCATCCCTGTCCGGGCGAACGGAGAGACGCGATCGACCTCTCGCAGTGTTTGCATTAGACTACATAACCTCATAACTAAGTTAGTGCATTTTGTAATAAACGTGATTTAAATAGTACGACTTTTATTTATCGCCAAACAAATATAAAAATTATTATTTAATCTAAAATATAATTGTATAATTAACTAAGAAAAAGTTGTAATTTAAATTGATTAGAAGTTTTTGATTAAGTTGGGTATTGTTATTTACCTAAGGGGTGGGTGTCTTTTTTATTTTAAATTTCCCTCTTCTCTTCTTTCTCCTCTTATGTTTGGTGTTTTTCCACCCTGATCTTGAGGTTATTGAATGTAATTTTTTATAAAGTCTAGATCTAAAAACCACTTATTTTGGTGTTATTATACCACTGTTCCTATTTTTCTTATTTAAATTTTTAGTAAGTATTAATTTGGGAAATTTTTAAATATCTGGAAAGTTTAAAATTACGGTTAATAGAAAACTTGTTATGGTTATTAAAGAAATAAGTACTAAAATAGGTACTGACCTTTAATTTTATTATATAATTTTTTTTGTGTAAGGCTAAATCTTCCGTTAGAAATAAAATTTTTGTGTTAAAACGGCTTCCCTTATAATTCTTGATGCAGTGGCTGGCCATTTTTATTTCAGGTGACCTTTACAAAGCAAATACAGATTTTTGTTTTACTTGTTGAGTGTTCTTAGGGGAAAGCTCCTGTAATTAATTTTAGTTTTATAAATTTCAATACTGTGATGGTTTTACTGCTTACTAATATTTGGATTCTGGTATATTAATTGTCTTTTTTATTATTAATTTTACGAAAAAAAGTTATTCCTTATAAAAAGTTTTGCATGGTCCAAAACTTAAAATTCAATCATCAATAGCAATTTTTTTAAGCCGTATACGAGGAATGTCAAAAATATGAATTGTGCTCAAGAGTAAAGTACCTTTATTTGTGACAATATCGAAAATTGTTATTAAGAAAGGTTGATTAGAATCGAAAAATACGTTCAAATGTCCAATTACACCTATCTACGATGAAAATCAGGTTTTGTTATTTTTCACATTTTTTTAAGTTGTTTCATATGGAAAAGAATACCTTTTTTTCCTGAAACCAATAATAAAAATTTTTTCCATATGATTCCAACTTAAATAGACACACTGTATATATGTATTATTTAAAGTTTCGGTGTCAGATTTGTAATTTATTGCGTTAGAAGACTTTTTTATTTCTATGCATTCTAAGAGTAAACGTTTTCTTAAATGTATTTTATTGTAATACATTTTTCGGTCTTTTAAATTGAAGTTGTGCATATTGCATTGATAACGGCGTGCTCAGACAAGGCAGTGTTTGGCTTAGCCGGCTTTATCATTTTCATTTTTATTGATTGTTTAAGTTATGTCATACGTTTTTATAGATATTGTTTGGTTTGTCTTATATAACTTGCATTACAATTATTACAATCTACTTGATATATAATGTGAGATTTTAAATTTTTGTCAGTTTTATCTTTTAAGTTTTTGTAGCAAAGGAGTATTAATCTGACTTCTTTTTAGTTCTTTGACAATTTCTTTCAGATAGCCCTGGGATGTAAGGTATTGTGGTATAACTTTTTTTCTCTTGATTGTTGTCAAATTCATTGTTTAACAAATTTGGTTGTAAGTTTATTGAATTGTTTTGGTTGTTACGTTTTTGTAAAATTTTAATTCTAGTTTTGATATTTTTGCTTATAAACTCGAGTGGGTAATTATTTAAAAGGAGCAAGTGTGTGATTATTTTTAAATTAGAATTATGATGTTTTTTACTAGATAATAGTAGCTATTACTCAGTCAACTAATCCTGCTATTACACTTTCTTTTTAATTGTTGTGTTAGAATTTAAATTTAAGTATCTATTTGGTTTTTGTTTGTTTTCTATACCAATTTGTGCTAACACTGCCATCACCTTCTCTTGTTAAAAGTTAAATCTAGGAAATTTATTGAGATGTTATTGTTTTCATTTTCTATGTTATATTTTAATCTTGGGTGAGTATTGTTAAATTTTTGAAAAATATCTATTATTTCGTTTTTGTTTGCTCCCATTATGATATGGTCAACGTATCTTTGATATAGTGGATGATGTTTGATTATTTTTAATGACTTTTTCCAAATCCATTAAAACCAATTCAGGGATTGTGCTGGTATTGGTGATTACATTGGTATTCCGAATTTCTGACTATGTATACAATGTGGTCCATTAAGTGTGCAACAAATGGGAAATTTTTTTATTAGTTGTACAATCGAAATTTAAATATTGCCAAAAGTTAGTGCATGTGCGATAACCATATCAGATGCCCTTAGAATGCCTTCAAGTCAAACAATATACAGGGCAGGACAAAAAATATGAAATGCGTTCAAGAACAAAGTTACCTTATTTCAAAAAATATAGCAAAATTTTATTGAGAAAAGTTGTTTAGAATTAAAAGTTATGCTCAAATACAAAGTCACGGCCTCCTATTCGAATTTTGATTCTTTTTTTGTAAAATTTTGTATTACCCCCGTATGATACATATTTTTATTATTTTGATTTTATATGTATTTAAAGTAGCCACAACCACATCCCTTTTAAATAACTTTTAGCAACTTGAAGCGTATTTGTAAAATTTACTTGGATTTATATTTTTTTAGGTAAGCGCCCACTTCATGTTTGTTGCAACGATATTTAACAGAACTTTAGAATTTCGCAAATATTCTTTTTAACAAGGCAAATGCTTTACTAATAATAATTTACATATGAAAAACTCTTAATAAAATCAAAATAATAAAAATGTGTATCATACGGGGATAATACAAAATTTTACAAAAAAAGAATCAAAATTCGAATAGGAGGCCGTGACTTTGTATTTGAGCATAACTTTTGATTCTAAACAACTTTTCTCAATAAAATTTTGCTATATTTTTTGAAATAAGGTAACTTTATTCTTGAACGAATTACATATTTTTTGTCCTGCCCTGTATATTGTTTGGCTTGAAGCCATTATAAGGGCATATGATATGGTTATCGAACATGCACTAACTTTTGGCGGTATTTAAATTTCGGTTTTACAACTAATAAAAAAATTTCCCATTTGTTGCACACTTAATGGACCACACTGTATATATTGTTGTTGTAGGAAAAACATGTATTATTAAGGACAAATTTTAAAGCATTTACGAATTCATTTTTAGGTATATTTGGAAATTCTGTTATTTGATTCCAATGGTTTTCTACAGATTGAATTCCTAGTTCTATTCGTATATTGATATATAAGGATACTACATCTAATGATAGTAGAACATGGTTTCTAGGTAGTTTTTAGTTATTCAATCACCGCGAAAGCCTCAAAAATTATATAACAATTACGCAATCCCTCAGATTTTAGTTTTCCTGTCTAAATCATAACAGATATTAAAGAACACAAACAAAGCATTGCTATTAAAGAATTGCTGTCTGATCCCTATCATGACACCAATGTTTTATTTATTACATAATGTTGCAACTTTATTAATTAAATAAGATTCACTACCTACATGATTACAGAAACGTTTTATCAACAGTAATATCTCAAGTGCATTAAAATAGCCGATAAAATATTGAGGTTTTTTGTCAGAATGTTTTGCTAAGAAATATGTTAAGTAAATTTGCCGCTCAACAAGAATCCCGAGTGCGTAGCACGAGGGATTTTGGGGCGAAAAATTTACGAGATATATTTCTTTAGAGCAAAACATTCTGACAGAAAATTAGTCCCCTGTCAAATGTACATCCGTGTGCTCCTTGATGATGCAAGTGTGGAAGTAGTCTTCATCTCTTTGTTTGACCTTGGAGAAACATAATTTCGATAGTGGCACTCTTGAAAATGGTGCGTTTGAATGCTGCGGGAAAAAAACAAAATGGCCGCCATCGCAAACCCGTTTTCCTATTTATATCAGTAACCGTTGGAATTACAAAAAAAAGTTTCAAACAAAAAATGTAGCTACATAGATTCTCAGAAAAGCGCATTACAACTGTTTATGTAGGATCAACCATTTTCTCATAAAAAGTACTTTTATATTTTTCAAAAATACAAATGAATATGTCTCAGTATGACGGTTTTGAAACGCCTATTTACATTCTTGACATTATTTTTAGGACCTGTTATTAATTTATAAACATTTTTACGGTATTATATTAAGCTATTATTATAACGAGAGATCAATTAAAAAACCAATTAGGGCAGGCTGTGATATGTGTTATACGTTTGGCAGTACTGAAGTGTATTGTCAGCCTATGAGATTTGCAGATTCAGTTTTGTGACAGCCTGTGTCAAAGAATAAACAAAACCTAACCTACTAATCTCGTATTTGACATAGACTGACAATACACTTCAGTACTGCCAAACGTATAACACATATCACAGCCTGCCCTAATTGGTTTTTTATTGATCTCTCTATATTTCTTTGTTTGTCATAAAGTGTCTGTTAAACTTCAACAGGGCCAGGATTATAATATACTTCAACTAAAGGAAGTGTTTCAAAACTCGACAAATCCCTTCCAATGCAAAACTGATGACCTCATTCATATCCTAACTCAGCGAGTCTTTCCACAGGAAATAAAAGTGTTTTTAGGCAGTGTTGCGGAAGTTGGTCAAGATCTGCATAATATTTTCTTAGATCAACGAGTTCATACTAACAACATTCCGTTCTGGGCTCCTATGAAAAAGAACGTCATTAGAACGTGTAAAACGGCAGCGAAAAAGGTTAAAATTACCATCAAAGACAAAACCATTGCCATAAAGACAGACTTATCTCTTATTTCAAGATTGTTGATAGCTTCCAGAAGCAGACCTGATATAGATTTGAGGCACAATTTGAGCAACTACGAGTTTTCAGCACTACCGAAATCGTTGTTTTGCAGTTGACGGGAGTATGCACCATTGTCTAGCTAAGTACAAACTTACGGATGCTCTTGAATCAATGCAAGAAATACCTGCCGAAAAAAACTTGGACCTCTAAAAGTCTCTGCACTCCCTGGATTACACGCACTTTCAGGAGCTGATGTAACAGGATCATTTGCTAGCTAAGGTAAAATAAAGTGGTGGAAAGCTTTTAATTCTGCAAGTGATACGCTGCTAGAAGCTTTGGCTAAATTAGGAACTACACTGTCACTCACTGAAGATGTCAGGACTAGCTTGAAAGCGTTCATTTGTCAGCTTTATATCCCCAAAACAACACTAACCGACATAAGCGCTGTGCGATGGTTGTTGTTTACACAGAAACAATGTCAAGATGAGAACCTTCCTCCAACAAGATCTGCACTGGATCCGGCATTGCTAAGGGCTCACCTTCAGTGCTTTGATTGGAATCAGGATCTAATTCAGCATGCCAATAACCCACCACCTACAGATTTTGGATGGAACAAAGTAGGGAGTGCATACGAGCCTGTTGCTTGTACCAATCCTTGTGCCCCAGAGCTTATCTTGGAACTTTGTCGCTGCTCATGCTCCAAAAGGCGTTGCTCTCCTCCATGTACATGTCAGTCAAATGAACTCCGGTGTACTGAAATGTGCAAGTGCGAAGGTAATCCCGATCGTTGTGACAATATGGGAGAGTGCGAGCTAGACGATGATGAAGATTTAGGTCTAAGTGAGATTTGCAGTGAAAGTGACGATGATTGTAATTAAAAATGTAATTGTAGGGGTGACAAGTATGATTGTCTCTACTCTTTCTATATAAATCTGTAAACATTGTATTTCTTCCACAGTATTTTCATTAAAGGTTAAAACTATAGTGGTACTTTTTATCTTTCAATTTCCTACTGCACAACATAAGGAAAAGGGGATATTTTTGAATTTATTAGTGTTTAATGTATTATTATTAGAATTATCCAGTGGCTATGTAAATAATGTCAAGCATGCGCTTGCAAAACCCTCATACTGAAACATTCATTTTTATTTTTGAAAAATATAAAAGTACTTTTTATGAGAAAACGGTTGATTCTACATAAAAAGTTATAATAACCTTTTCTATTGAGAATCTGTGTAGCTACATTTTTTGTTTAAAACTTTTTTTTATAATCCCAACGGTTACTGATATAAATAGGAAAACGTGTTTGCAATGGCGGCCATTTTGTTTTTTTCCCGCAGCATTCAAACGCACCATTTTCAAGAGTGCCACCATGGAAATTATGTTTCTCCAAGGTCAGACGAAGAGATTGAAACTACTTCCACACTTGCATCATCAAGGAGCACACGGGACCCCGTTTTTGTACATTTGACAGGGGACTAAATCGTCAAAATTTATTCAGGCTAGTTTACATGCAGGCGGGATGTTCGGCGTGATTATTTCCTGAATAAATAGATGTAATTCAGTTGGTGAAGCACCTTTAATAATCATGTTAAAATTATGCACAAGCGATTAAATTTTGACACATATTTAACCGCGGTTAATTTTTGACGTTTCATTTTTGTCATTATTAAACTGACAGAAACCATAGTGATTACGCATTATTATGGATATGAAGGAAATAATCAACAGTAATATCTCGAGTGCATTAAGATAGCCGATTAAATTTTGAAGTTTTCTGTCAGAATGTTTTGCTAAGAAATTTGTCAAGTAAATTTGCCGCTCAATAAGAAAGCCGAGTGCTAGTACACGGGATTTTGAGGTAGAAAATTTACGAGATATATTTCTTCAGAGCAAAACATTCTGACAGAAAATCGTCAAAATTTATTCAGGCTAGTTCACATACAAGCGGGATGTTCGGCGTGACTATTTCCTGAGATAAAATCCAGTTAGTGAAGCAAATTTAGTAATCATGTGAAAATTATTCACAAGCTATTAAATTTTTCACATTTTTAACCACCGCTAAATTTTGCCGTTTCAGTTTTTCTCATTATTAAACTGACAGAAACCATAGTGATTAAGCATTATTATGGATATGAAGGAAATAATCTTAAATAGTCGCAATAAATAATTGGTTACTTTATGGATATCCGATTGTGGGATACCTTGTACATTTGAGTAGTGTAGTTAATTTGAATTCAACTTTCAACTTTACCTGGTGAACCTACCATGTTATGAATAGCAGTCTGTTTATTAAAGGATTTTGGTGCTAGGTATTCAGTGAATGAAATACTATTTACAAATTCGCATCCCTAAACTATATTCTATGTAAGTGGAAGTATTATAATTAAAATATTTGAGTACTTTAGAAGAAGCAGAACAACTTAACCTAATTAAGTTAATTACTGCACCTGGTTTTCAGATATTTTACCTAACAAATATTGACCTGAAGAATTCCTGTAATACAATGGCCAACAAATTGCAGAAATCACTGGAACTCAAAGAAAGTGATGTAATAGGCAATTTACGTGTACAACGGGAAATTGGCACTTTCGACAACTTCACCTATGACGAATTGAATGTTAAACAAGAAGAAGTTGATACAAAAGACCAATTGTTTGCTATGTGCGCAACACACAGTGAACTTGATATAAAAGATGAGTCTTTTGCTGCGTGTGCAGAACTGGAGGAAGTTTATGCAAAAGACGATTCATGTGTTACATGTGTAGTAAATGAAAGCTTAGAAGATCCAATTGCCTTCAAGGTCTCCAAAAGTAGTTCATTGGGAAATATGAGACTTACAAAAGAAATTCATTCATGTTCTATTTGCGATTATAAAACAACTAGAATAAGTAGTATAGATAAACATATGCGTTCGCACACAGGAGCAAAACCCTATTTTTGTTCTGTTTGTGAGCATAAAGCAACCTCGAAAAAGACATTAGTTGAGCATATGAGAACACATGCAGGAGAAAAACCTTATTCTTGTCCAACTCGTGAGTATAAAGCAACACAGAAAAGTAATATGAAGAAACGTAATTTAATTACGTATATGAAGAAACACACTGGAGAAAAACCTTATGCCTGTTCTATTTGCGAGTATAAAGCAACACAGAAAGGTGATTTAGTTAAACATATGAAGAAACATACTGGTGAAAAACCTTATGAATGTTTTATTTGTGAGTATAAAGCATCACAGAAAATGCATTTGGTTAAACACATGAAGAAACATACTGGAGAGAAACCTTATGCATGTCCTATTTGTGAGTATAAAGCATCACAGAAGAGTAATTTGGTTGCACATATGAAGAAACATATCGGAGAAAAACCTTATTCTTGTTCGGTTTGTGAGTATGGGACAACACAGAAACGTGATTTAGTTAGACATATAAAAACACATACTGGAGAAAAACCTTATGCCTGCTCTATTTGTGAGTATAAAGCAACGCAGAAGGGTAATTTGATGAAACATATGAAACAACATACTGGAGAAAAACCTTACTATTGTTCGGTTTGTGAGTATAGTGCAACACAGAAACGTGATTTAGTTAGACATATGAGGAAACATACTGGAGAAAAACCTTATGCCTGCTCTATTTGTGAGTATAAAGCAACGCAGAAAAGTGATTTAGTTAAACATATGAAGAAACATACTGGAGAAAAACCTTATGCCTGCTCTATTTGTGAGTATAAAGCAACGCAGAAAGGTGATTTAATTAAACATATGAAGAAACATACGGGGGAAAAACCTTATGCATGTTCTATTTGTGAGTATAAAGCATCTCAGAAGAGTAATTTGATTCCACATATGAAGAAACATACCGAAGAAAAACGATATTCTTGTTCTGTTTGTGAGTATAAAGGAAAACAGAAACGTGATTTAGTTATACATATGCAGAAACATACTGGAGTAACACCTTATTCATGTTTCAATTGCGAGTATAATACAGCTAGGAAAAGTCATTTAGTGCAACATATGAAGATACATACAGGAGTAAAACCTTATTCCTGTTTTAATTGTGAGTATAAAACAACACAGAAAGTTAATTTAGCTAAACATATGAAGAAACATACTGGATAAAAACATATTCTGGCCATATTTGCAATTTTAAATCAGCACATTACGGATGGTTGTTAGGCATGCGAGGAAGCATACACAAGAAAAACCTTATTTGTTCATTTGCGACTATAAAACAGGACACAAATGTAATTTAGTTCATCATGTGGAGCTATATCTATCGGAAATACTTTATTTATATTGCAGTTATGGATATAAAACAACTCAGAAAAGCAGCTTAGTTTTTTATTTGAGGAAACATACAGGAGGAGTTCCTTATTTTTGTTCATTGTTTGTATATACAAGACAGCATAGAAACATGATTTGTTGAATCGTATGAATTGGCATTTAAAATGTTTTAAACCTGTGATATATGTGTAAGAATAGGCCTGACTAGAAATGTGAAAATTATTATGTAACTTTCATAAAAATGCATTCTGCTTTCTCTTGAATTTGATAAGAGTATGCGCTGTCTTAGTGGATAGACGTGTGCGGGCAGTTGTGGCGCAGTTGATTTGTAGAGAAGAAATTTTACAAGTTCCGTTTTTGCACAAAAATGGTTTTATCGCAGAGCTAAAAGAAGAAGTATCAGGAGCTAATCACCGGAACTGTAAATCTCTTATTTCAAGATACAGCATTTATACCATGGTTATCAATAAACTTTCTGAAGTTTTACTCGACAATACTCTCGTCGTAACAGTGTTAGAAATTTAGGTATAAAAGAAACCAAGGACGAGCGAAATGTAGAAGAAAGGGTCTTGCATTTATTTAACGATACCATGGGTCTGGAGGTTGCTGATAAAGATATCGACCGTTGGCATCGTGTCAGTGCTGTAAATAATGGAAAAGGTAGAGCGGTGATAGTACAATTTGTATCGAATATTATTTGCGCAGGATAATAGGAAGCAAATTTATTTAGGCACTCATAATAATAATAAATGATAATTTAAACGCACAATTAAAATTACTTACTTTAATCACAAAGATATTTGATTTTGCTTTGCATATGATACATGAATTCGCTTTTTATTATCCTGTTATAGCTATAAATTACATTTTGAGTAACTCTTATTTTATTTAATTAACACTATTACTTATTATTTTTTTGTGGGATTTTGTGGAACTTGCTCACGTTTCTTAAATTAATTAACTAATATGTCACGGCTACGTTAAACATGTCAGATAGATGGAAATTACATTTATATACATTATTTTATAAAGTTATTGATTTCAAAACACCACCGTATCTCTATCAAAAGATCAGTTTCCGTAGTGATATCCATAATATCAATGTAAGGAGTAAGGGTCTGCTCACACCGCCGTATCACAGAACAGCTTGTTATACACGATCCTTCTCGTATAACATAACTAAATTCTATAACTCCTTACCGCTACATTTTAAATGCCTCTCTCTTTATACATTTAAGGAAACGATTAATATTTTTCATACAAATAAAATGTAGTTTTCGTACTATTTGTTAAGTAAATATTTAATGGCTTGATGGCCATGCATGTGGGTGACTGTAACATACAAATAAGTCTGTATACTAGTTTAGTTTTAGAATTAGTTATATTGTTATTATACGGTTTAGTGGAAGAGCAGCAAAACGTTGATCTTACTCAACTCCACCGTTTGTTGCTTCAACAATTAAGACAATTATTATTATTATTAAATAATATATAAGGAAGGCTATCCCTTGGGGGTTCACTGAAAATGAGAACTACTAAACTGTTAAATTTTATTAGAAGAGCAACAGATGTTTGCCTATAGCATGTCATTCATAGGCAAAAGAGTGCTCATCGTTCCCCAATTTATCATGGGATCTATCGCTTCTGTATGTACGTAACCATGATGAACGTTTGAGGGTCACTGGTTCAAGCCATCGAAGCAAAAATTCTGACCAACAGCTCGTCAAGATTTTTTGTCAAATAAGAGTTTTCCGAACCTGGAACAGATTGCTAGAGGAGATAGTTAATAGTACTTTTATTACTTCAAAGCCGGTTATAAGCAAGCTTTAACTCGCAGTGGTGCAGTAAGTGAGAGAGTGTAACAGCTAATGTAAGTCCAATTTGTAAAATATGTGTAATAAATTGCTTACTATGTTTATTGTTATTTTTACATTTAACCCTCCAGTACCCGTTCAAAATTGTAAGACATCAGTACCCGCACCGGTCTCGCAGTCCGACACCCTCTGCCACCTGCATAAAAATAATGACATATCTTATGGCATTAGTTTCTTGTTCACTAATGTCTTCATAATCAGATATTTCCTGTTCAGTGTCACTGTTCATTTCCCTAATTTCCAATAAATTATCTTCGTCAGACGATCGCACATCATCAGAAAACGTTTTGTCGACATCCTCCTCCGCTATTATATCTCGCATCGTCTGTTCTAGTCACGCCTGTTCTTTCTCATAAAATCTGCCATGACTATAATAATGTTTTAGTATAACAGTGTTACTAAAAATGCAGAAAATACTTCCTTCTCCTCATATTGGTCGTATATCAAAGGTAAAAATAAAAACAACTCGGATACCCGCTTCGGTCTCTGAAACCGAAATTATAAATAACTTTTAAACCACTGCACGCACGAACTCAAAACTGCATACGGATCTTCAATGGCAATATATAGGAAGGTAGTGAAATGGGCGGTAAACTAACGCTAGAACATTAAGTAATATACTGCATCATGTGTTTGCTCGGTCTCACAGACCGTAAACGGGTACTGAAGGGTTAAGGAGGGAATCTATCTGTGTGTTTCAATTCAATCAATAAACTACTTATGTTAGAAGGTGTTTCTAGAAAAAATATTTTTACTCTTATAATAATAATAATAATATGTTAATATTAGTTTCCTCAAATGCACTGGTTTTGTTTTCTGAATGTTTTGTATTTTGTTCTGTACTGTACCGAAAATTATAACAAGAGATCAATAAAAAAACCAATTAGGGTAGACTGTGATATGTGTTATACGTTTGGCAGTACTGAAGTGTATTGTCAGTCTATGTCAAATTCGAGATTTGCAGGTTAAGTTTTACGTCAGTCTGTGTCAAACAACAAACAAAACCTAACCTACTAATCTCGAATTTGGCATAGACTGACAATACACTTCAGTACTGCCAAACGTATAACACATATCACAGCCTGCCCTAATTGGTTTTTTTATTGATCTCTTGTTATATTGTTATGATATTGGTACAGGGATCTAAAAAAAATCAGATTAATAAGATAAAAAGAAAACAGTAATTGAAAATAAAAGGGATGAATTTAGATTTGAATTGGATATTAAAATTATTAAGATGCATTTAGTAAAGAAAGGAAATAGAATTTATAATTTAATAAAATGAAGCTGTAGGTATTAGTCAAATAAAGCTTTTATAGTGTGTTGGATTGAAAAAATAAGCTAAATTGCTAAGATGTTTTTATTGATAAAAAAAAATTTGAAACGAAAAGCATGTAGAGCAATATTGAAATGAAAAGACACCAGTGTCATAGCTGCGCTAAAGTTGATTTTGCGTCGGACGGGTCCATTACGTAAGTAAAGGGGTAACCTTCTCTTTGACAGTAGTGTCAGCTAAATATATTTCTCGCAAAACGCGGACAAAAGTGGCTGTTTACTGTTTTCTAAGTTTTGTTTGTGAGCTTTGTTCGATTAAGCGTGACACGTGTATTTTATTCTGTAGGTTTTATAAATTTTCTGAATTGCGTTGTGACCCCTTTTCAAAAACAAATAAACGCTGCCAATGACTGAAGGTTAATGATAGTCATCGGCGCATATGACGTCACTTACTGGTGTCTTCTCATATCAATCCTGCTCTAACCGATTTTTGTAATTAGAAATTAATAAATAAACCCTTTTAAAAAGTTTATAAAACATGTTCGGTGTATGGAAGGGTTGGAGTTTAAGATAAAATTAGCGTGGTGTGAAAGAAATAAAATAAAATGTTAAATGGATAGAAGGCATTCAGACTATATGGAGGAAGATAAAGAATGTGGTAATACTAAACTAAAATAGTTATAATCTACAAAAGCAAATAAAATGAAGAAAACTGAATAAAGTTTATTGTAAGATTATATTTTATATTTGCATCGATTGAATTGGATAACGAGGAACAATTTACAAGGGAAGAGGATCGCATGGAAGTTGTTGGCAGAGTGAGCAAGTTTGTGGGGTTTGTCAAGTGATGTCTGGTGACTTGTCTCTGGTCAGGATTCGTGGTGCTAAGCTATAAAGTACTTAAAATGAGTAATTTGGATTGAATATTGGGGAAATACAATTACGACTGAGGTCTGTTTGGATCTGTGCTGTGATGGGCCTGTGTGTGCTGATTCATGGGGCGGACTGGTTTCCTGTGTTAATTCAGATCCTGATTCTGGACATTTTGGCAGTTTGGTTGTCAGTTGAGGTCTTCACCGTGGTTTTGAGTGGAGCAGTTGTGGTGTGACCAGTTGCAGAGTTAGACGAATTGGTTTCAGCAGAGTATATTATATATCTACAATTCTCAGCCTCACTTGAGGTGCCAAAATTGTTATATAATAATAATAAATGAATATATACTCTCTTACTTATTAAGAAGAAGTAGTATCAAGAATAGTTTCTCAATCACTTACCTTTCTCCTTATTGCATTAAATTTAATTGAAATTTGTTAATACTGAAAAGTGACATTTGGAGTTATGTCATTTGATTCTGATTTAAAAATTACCTCGGCTAGACAGACTTATAAATCTTCTTATTGTTGAAGATTGAATTATTCTAAATTATTACCAAATTGACTTCTTTGGTCAATTACACTCTCTAGTACATTAAATTGAATCTTCTTACTCAGTCAGTTAGTACTATTTGAAAGATTGGCCTGACATTACAATAAATCAAATAAAAATGTTGTCAAATTCTTCAATCAAATGTTCTACTTTTTCCAAACTTTGATGTTAAAATTAATTAAAATACCCTAAACCAAAATATGTTAATTTCCAATTATAATTTCCGAAAACATCGAGTACCCGAATCAATGTAAATTTAGAAACATAAATATTCTAAATTACTGGAAATATTTGTAATTTATATTTAGAGATACATTACAAATATTTCCACTAATTTTGCCGTACCAAACTTCTTATTTATTTCTTAATGGAATATAAGAAATACGCACTAACCTTCTGGAAATGTCGCTTGTACCTGAGTGTATTTTCTATTAGCTCCTAACTGAATGACCTCCTTTGGGTTGCTCACGACCAAAATAGCTCGTTGCAGCTCTCTGATCCCTTAAGATCTGGATATATCGTAGCACAGCATGCCACAAACACTCTCACTTTCACTTTTTACTGGTTGAAGCAAAAAATTGCCACTTCAAATGGCTTCAAACAATTTTGAAGTTCTTTTCTGAATAATAGTTGTGACCTTTGTCAAATTTTATCGTAAAGAAGGTTGTCTTGCTATTACTTATCAAATATACAATTATTGCTCCTCACGATTAAAAGGAATCTAAAGTTTTAACGTGATTATTCAACGTAGATTATTATTTTCAAAATACTTTTTCACTTCATGTAAACAACTACACTGGTTGCCCATTACTACCCCACCAGTTATCTACATACAACTGTTATTACATGATACCATTAGATGTCTGGATATTATTATTGAATTAATAAATCATACACACAGCATACTGCATTACAAGGAGAGTACTAAGTTCAGTAAAAGGTAAATGAATCCAGATATTAAATAAAAAGTGATAGCAAATAAAGATTAAGACGAATTAATTTAATTAAGGGAGTGCTATTTGAGATTGTTGTATGACCAATCTAACGATAAACTATTTGTGATTGCATTTTTCTGAAACTAGTTTGACGTACCAATTGATAAAAGTTTAGAATTGTCATAATTAAAATAGGAACATAAAATTTCAGAATAAGAAATCTAGATAAAAAGAATCCGCTCTGATTTTCAGTCAAGTGTATCTAGAGGAGCCAGCAGAAAATATTTTTGTATATCCAAAATAAATAAATAGGGCAATTAAATTGATTAAAATTTAATTATAAACATAAAATTATAAGCAAAACAATGTGGAGCCTTAACCTTAACAATATATCGCTGTGAGCATTATAGGATTGAGCCTCTGCTGACTGGAAATCAGTATATTATGTTGTGAATAAGTCGGAAAATGGCCATTGGAGGATGTTAGGACAATTTCAAATTGTAGCACTCTTTACAAATGTAGCCCATTTACAGAATAACTAGCGACATCTTCTGCTTCTCTATATTAAGATTGCAGAATTATTATCGAGAAAATTTAACAATGACCTAACACATTAAGTTTAGAACTTCTAATAATAAAAGTCAGACAAACAAGCGTGTACAACGGTTATTGCCCGATAACTAATTTATCCCAAAATAAACTTTCAAAGGACAGCTCAGATTTCAATCGGAGAGTGGGGTAGGTGCAATTCGTTATAATTACACAAATCCCAAAATAACAATTTAGGCGCCAAGTTTGACAAAGCCCCAATAAAATTCAAAATAATACGACTGTATTTCAAACCTAATTGCCCGAATTACATGAGATAAGTTGCAATAAAACCATACGGTCACTATTTTGCTGTGGTAAGATCAAATTATTAACACCTGAAATGTTGCGTCTATAGACAGCCACTAACACATTGCATCAGAGCATTTAGAATATTTGGTTTATTTGAGTTATAGTTCAAAATATTGAATTCAGCATGGAACAGAGGTGCAATACCAACGCATTAAAAATGCTAAATATATACATTCAATAAATAAATATTTAGCTGCACAATACAACTCTTAAAAACAAAATTAAGTTTAGGAGATCCAAACCCGAAGTTGCGAACAGCAATATAAATAATTTAAATCATTGAATAAATGTTAAAATCGACAACCCTAATAGCAGGCAATATCAGATGTGCTTTACACCGATAAAATGCATTCAATTTCTTGTATGGCGTACGTTGTAATCATTTTACGACCAATTAGTTCATACAACATACATTCGCACTTTCATAGCTTGGTCATATAATGCTCACCGCATCCTGAGGAATTAGAACCTTATGCGCATTCATAATAATGTTACTCTGAACGTATCGCTGACCGAAGTTGAAGTATATGCACCTTGCGTAACCTTCTTATTTCTGTTTTTAACTTTTGCTTGGATCGTATTGATTACTCTTATTACACTTTATACTCATCTGTTATTGATGAAAGGTTTTTTCCTTCACCCCCGGTACATTTTAGATTTAACCGTAGAGCTGGTTTTTCAACAGTGTGAAATTAAGTTTTGGTATAATTATTCTTTTGAGATGCCTACTAAAAGTAGGTTTTACCAACCGCTTGTGGAACTAAAAATTAAATATTATAAATCAGAGTGCTAAAAGTAAAATCAGCTGTTTAGTTTTATCACGCGTGCTAAACAGCTGATTTTGAATTTACATATTTTAAACTGGAAGTGAGGTTATAAAGTTATTCTAGTTAGTTAATTCGTTAGAGGTAAAGTGTTTTTTAACTGAAACTGCATCTGTGCTTTGTACGTCTTTAATGCTGTCTCGCCATTTCTTTAAATAGACAAGGAAAAGTACCCCAGGTGGGTAGGACAAAGTATTCCGAATCCCACACCTTGAACAAGGTCAGCCTCATGGATTCTGAGGGAGGCAAAAACTCGCAACCACACAAGAGACCCATGACACAAAAAAACCAAACTGTACGCTGCCACTTACAACATCCAATCAATGAGCTTTATCGAACGCCTTGAAGAACTAGAGGAGGAATTACAACATATAAAATGGGACATACTAGGTCTGTGCGAGACCAGATTGCCAGACGAAAAATGTACCATTTTAAAATCAGGCCACTTACTATATCAAAACAATGGAAAAACTAACACTCATATTGGAGGAACAGCAATAATGATTCACAAGAAAATCAAACATCTAGTCAACACAATGAAGGCCATATCACCTAGAGTCATATATGTAACACTGAAAATTTCTAAAAGATATACTCTCCAAATAATACAGGTATACGCCCCCACGAGTACAGCTGCAGACGAGGAAATAGATCAACTATACGATGATATCTCGTTGGCCCGAAGAACAGAAAATACACACTTTACTTTGTTAATGGGTGACTTTAACGCAAAAGTGGGGAAGCAAAACAACGACAACATCCAATATAGAGGAAATTTCGGACTTGGCTCAATAAATACTAGAGGAGAAATATTGATCAACTATCTTCAAGGTGCAAAACTATATTGTATGAATACATTCTTCCAAAAATCAGAACGAAGACGTTGGACCTGGAGAAGCCCAGACAACAAAACAAAAAACGAGATCGACTACATTATAACCAATAAAAAACATATCATAAAGGACGTATCTGTCCTAAACCAATTCAACACCGGAAGCGATCACAGACTTGTAAGGGCAACCATAGAAATAAACACGAAAACCGAAAGAAACAAGCTAATAGGACAAAAGAAATTTCCAACATCAGAACAACTGAAACATAGTGCTGATCAATACATACAAGAACTAAATAAGAAACTATCAAATAAAGACGAATTATTAGCACTGGATATCGATGAACTAGAAGACAAAATACGGAATGCTGTAAAAACAGCAACCAAAAAGGTATGCTCAACAACTAAAACACACAAAAATACAAAAATAACAAAAGAAACTCGACATCTAATGCAACAAAGAAGGAGAATGAATAGGGAACTACCAGAATATTCTGAACTTAACAAGACAATTAAAAAGAACATAAGAAGGGACATTAAAAAATATAACACAGAACAAATTAAACAAGTAATAGAAAACAACAAAAACATGAAGGTATTAAAGTTCGCAAGCACAAAAGGACGAATGAGAATGCACCAACTTAAGAACACAAACAATGATATAGAGACGGATAAAACAAAAATTACACAAATCTTCGAAGAGTTCTACACAAATCTATACTCCAGCACTAATCCAGAACCGTACAATATAGACAATATAAACGTCATAAACATTGGATCAGAGGAACTGCCTGACATTACACGACAGGAGATAGAATATGCTTTATCCCACATGAAAAACGGTCGCGCGCCCGGTGAAGATGGAATTACGGCCGAAATGTAAAATACAGTGGAGTAGTTACAATCGAGTCGATAGAGACACTCCTGAATAAATGCCTCTCAGATGGGAGAATCCCCGATACCTGGAAAAATGCGCAGGTATAAGCCGTTCACGATCTTTTTGGTTCAGGTGAGGCTATGACCATCTAGTAATTTTGTTGGCAGTACCTCTGTTGCAACTAAACTCCCTCATGGAAATTGACAATTTTTGTGTTAGGTTAGGTTGTTTTCAGTTTAAGGTTATATTTTCTGAATAGGTACATTGTTGCCGGATATTCTCTAGTCTCCACATCGACTCGCTTTCTTTTAAATGTGGTCTGTCCTTCTTAAATTGGAAGTAGCATCGTTTAGTGGAAATTTTTTGTTGCAACAAAATTATTTTGGGCATTTTGACTTTTCCTTTGACGGAAATTAAAATTATTTTTACACATTTGATAAATCATTTATTTTCTTACGAATATTAAAATATTAAATCTGGCAATGTGGTGGCAAGAAAATGTCGAACAGACACTGACAGAAAAAAAAAGTTGCATCCGCTACATCATCGAATCAGTTAGTCCAACATGAAAAGAAAAAATCATAGCCAACTCTGTCCCAAAAAGGTCGTGAACGGCTTATAGTGCTGCTATACAAAAAGGGCGATAAACTTAAAATAAACAACTACAGGCCTATAAGTCTGTTACCTCACCCATACAAGCTGTTAACAAAAATCATAACAAACAGATTAACAAACAAGTTCGACAACTATCAACCCCCGGAACAGGCGGGTTTCCGCAAGGGTTACAGCACAGTAGAACACATCCAAACGTTAAAGACACTCATAGAGAAATGTACAGAATACAATGTCCCACTCTACCTCGCCTTTATCGACTATAGTAAGGCATTCGATTCTGTGGAACTATGGGCCATTTTCAACGCCTTAGATAATGCAAGAGTAGATTCACGATACAATAACTTGCTAAGATATATCTATGACCATGCACTCTCCAAGTTGAGATCACGGAAGAACAAGCAACAAATAAAATACAGCTAGAGAAAGGTGTCAGACAAGGAGATACGATCTCTCCAAAGCTGTTTAGTCTTGCACTGGAGGGCGTATTCAAGAGATTAGAATGGCGGAATAAAGGCATATCAACGGCCGATACCTGAGTCATCTCCGCTTTGCGGACGACATTGTACTCATCAGCAATAACATAACAGAGCTACAAGAAATGTTAACAGAACTTAAAACGGAATCAACAACAATAGGACTCGAAATGAACTTGGAAAAAACAAAAAATCTATCTCCTACCGAAGTAAACAGAATAGTAGTAGACGGGAACGCTCTCGAAAATGTTACAGAATACGTCTGCTTAGGACACTTAGTAAAATTAGGCAAGGAAAATCAAACCGCCGAAATAGACAGACGAATCCGCATGACCTGGGCAGCGGTAGGAAAACTAGGGAACATACTAAAAGACCATGGCATCCCTATTAACCTAAAAAGAAAAGTTTTTAATACTTGCGTACTCCCGGTGATGACCTACGGCATGGAGACAACCTCGTTAACAGTGAAGTTCGCCAACAAACTAAGAGTGACACAGCGAGCAATCGAAAGAACCATGCTAGGGATAAGCCTTAGAGACCACATAGAAATCGATGAAATAAGAAGAAAAACCAAAGTAGAAGATGTGATAGCAACCATAGCAGGCTCAAAATGGAAATTGTCAGGGCACATCGCCAGGCAAGAGGACGAACGATGGACGAGACATGTAGTAATGTGGAGGTCAAGACAACATCGACAAAGCGTAGGAAGACCGAAAAGGCGCTGGATAGATGACATAAAAGAGAAGGCGGGATGTAGATGGTACCAAAAAGCTCAATGCAGATCGGAATGGAAGATACTAGGGGAGGCCTATGTCCAGGAGTGGACGGAAAAAGGCTGCTGAAGAGAGAGAGAGAGAGAATGCTGTCTAATTTTTCATATTGCAGTGAAATTTATGACCTCTCCGTTACCCAGAATTGCATTGGTCAAATATGAAAAACAAACCTTAATTACTATTTGCTACTCTTTGTCATAGTCATTAGAAGCAAATAACCAGCTTACTTATATAATAAAATTACACATTCAAAACTGATGTGCATTCTTTAAAGTTATGATTCAAAGAAATAATATCACCACCTTTACACAAAACCGCTTTGTTTGAACGATCTTTTCAATTCCAAATCTGTCTCCGATGGTCCTTGAATTTATGCAAGCCTTCAATTTGTGTAGTTCCGTGGATTATTTATTGCACTCGTTCAGGACGCAATTCGGAACATAAATGGTATAGTTATAGGACCAAGTTATTTTACTGAAGTGGTTTACACTTAATGAGGGGGATGAATAATTTTTGGAATAACATGGGAATGGAATAGCCAAGCCTAACTACCCCTTAAGACATTTGTAGCCTTCAGAGTTTAAAAGTATATTGCAAATTTAAATAAAATGTAGAGCTTTATATTCAATTAAATTGTGTAGTGTTTTGCCGTTTGATTTGATAACCTACTATTGGTATAAGTGCAAAGCACAACGTTCGCATAAAATACCCTGTTGGTAAATAATGTGTGTGACACTTGACCTAATGATACAATTGTAATTCCGCTTGTCTGCATAAAGTCTGCTTATTCGTAATAGTAATATTGCAACTCCACCCAGTAAGCCGTCACCAAAGCTGGTTCTTGCGTACAGAAGTTTAAATAGTACATGATATGAACTAGTTTTATATTGTAACGATCCTGGGGCTAAGCCATCGCCCCAGAAATATGACTCAGCGTCCCGTGCGACAGCATTTCAGAACGACCTTGGAGCCAGCTGCATGAGGCGGCGTGAGTCAGCCTTCCCGAACATTCCAGAAACGACTTTGTGCGTGACAAGCCAGCGTTGCCGGAAAAATCTAGCAAGCCTGCGAAGCTTCCAGAAGGAATTATTCCGCGAATATATAAGCCAGCGCAGCTGGAAGGCAAACAGTTCTCATCAGTTCGAATTCGGCAGCGAAGCGCGTAGAGCTCCCATATAAATGAACCGTGTGTATATAACCCTAGTGAAATAAATCACAGATAAATAACCATATCGTTAGTGTTTAAGTCGCAAATAGCCAAATAAATAATTGATGTTTAATCTTGCGCATATAAATAAATAAATGTATCGTTGTTAGAAATAGTGCCTGTAGTTCGTTAGTTTAAGTAATTTGTGTTCTGCCTTGTTAATTCGTGTGTTTGTAAATAATAATAATTAATGGTTGGAAAGAAATGTTCAATACAAGAAGCGTCGTATAATTTTTAAATAGCCCGAACGTAAAAACCTAACAATATTCTATTTTGGTGTCCGCATAATTTCTCTTAATTTATTATTTCATGGGCAAACACAAGTTTGAGCAAGATCTATAACATCGTTCCACTGAAATTTAAAGAATGTACCTACTCGGGTATTTTTCAAAAATAACTTGCGTGGTCGTCTATCTAGATTAGAAATAAACTAAATTTTACAGCTAGTTATCGTTTATAAAATAACATTTATTACATATGAGGGGTCGTTTTTATATTCCTAGACGAGGCACAAAAACAAGCAACTATTTGCCGACAAACAATTAATTTACATTATCTAAGAATGCAAGTCATAGAAATGTTTTCTTTTGCGTTTACGAAAATGCCGCGACATAACGAAATCTATGAGAAGATGTGCGTTAATTCGCAGAATTTTCACAAGCATTAAAGAAAAAATATGTGTCATTAACGTCATTAATGATTTATTTTTGTTGTTTACTAGATTACGATCAAAACCCACTGCTTTTGTGATCATAGCTATTTAATAATTACAAATTTTAATGACAACTAAGATAAACGGTTGCTTTCACGCTTAGGAACTAAGAGGATCTTATTTTTATACTTTTTAATTCAGCTTCAAATAATAACCTAAAATTTTAAATCTGTTAAAAATGTTACAGATAGCAAAGTTATTAGAGCAAACAAATTTTTTAAAGATAGGTAAAGCGCCTCTTACAGTTCAGTCTATTTTACAAGCATATTCTTATTAGGAGACTACATAATAGTAAGTATGTGTACCAAAGTTGAGATCGATATCTTTACATTTGTGGAAATTAACAAAACAATTTAAAAGATATAATTGAACTTCATGGCGGCTTTATAACTTCTTACTACAGGAACTTTGTACAGAGGTATATTAGGTTTAATTGGTTTAATCTACGACTATATGAGTCCCATTCTTTTTGAGACACCCTGTATAAGTACGCTTTTTATACATACACAAAGTCAACTAGGGTTGTAGGTTTAATAATTAAAGAAAGTTGTGTAGAACCGTCATAAATATAATCAAGGTCAAAACCAACGGTGTTCAGTGTGCTATTTCTCAGGATCAAATCAGAAATATAACTGCGTGTCGTCAGTATACAGGGTGTTATGGAAATGAGTGCAAATATTTTTACCAGTGATAGAGCTCACCAAAATGAACAACTTTCCTATTTATCGTTTTTAAGTTAATCGCATATTTTGTCAATCATTTATCTCTCCTAAATTTGACGAGCCGCTTGGTAAGCAAATCTAAGTTAAATATGTTGTTTTAAATTCGTGACCTGGTTTCCAAATTAGAATTCGAAATTCTTGGGTTTTTAGGTCATATTAACAAAACATCAGCGATGATAAAATAGGCTTATTTGTTTAACCAGTTTAAATTACGATGCCTACGACGTTTCGACAAGATTAAATGTCATTATCAAGTAATGGGATAATTGAGTTGTAAGCGAAATTTGAAAACTAATCCATCATCAAAAAAATTAGAAATTAAACTAGAAACTAGGAAATCTTAAATCTTAACTAAAACCATTGAGAACAAGCCTCATATTAGCATCCTAAACATCAGGTAACTAAATTTAGTTACCTTTTAGGTATTTTTAGTTTTCACTAAATATTATTTCCAAGTCATGTTTATGTGACGTTTGTGAATTAAATTTTACTCCGGTTTTTCTGCTTTCATCTGCGGTTGTAGGATGAAAGCAAACGTAAGATTCAAAGGATGCTAATACGAGGCTTGTTCTCAATGGTTTTAATTAAGATTTAAGATTTCCTAGTTTCTAGTTTAATTTCTAATTTTTTTGATGATGGATTAGTTTTCAAATTTTGTTTACAACTCAATTATCCCATTACTTGATAATGACATTTAATCTTGTCGAAACGTCGTAGGCATCGTAATTTAAACTGGTTAAACAAACAAACCTTTTTTATCATCGCTGATGTTTTGTTAATATGACCTAAAAACCCAAGAATTTCGAATTCTAATCTAAGTTAAAGGTGAACGACACAAGGTATATTAAAACTGCAAAGTTTTTGCACAAAAAACATGCAGTCAATAACTTACCTACCTCAATTGATATGGTACGTTGGTGACCAGATGTGAACTAAAGGTTTTATCAGTACCTATGCAGTTTTTGTTGGTTTGCATATTAAAGGCCCTGAACACACGGGATTCCGTTTCCCAGATTCGGTATGCGGGATACAGAATCTGAGTCTGTTCAGACACGGCGACTGAATCTCAGACGCGAGCTTTCAGTCACTTGCAGTGCCGTGCTGTTATGGACCTAGCATTGCTGTTCTTTGTTTCTGTCGAATTAGTCTAGAAGTGCTGTATTTAAAGTCAGGGATTGGGCTCTACAAAGCTAATAAACTTTTCATTGTCAAATAATGTACGCTCTATGATCGTTGTATAGTAAGGAACGCCTTGCTTATTCGATTTAAATAGAAGTTGAAGAAAATCTGCTACGCCTATGACATGATATCATATGTTCTGGCTGGCAAAAGTAGGCGAGTGCAGGCCGTGGTACACGTGGACTCATATCCTCTATATGCTCCAATGGTAAATCGGTATCCGAGATACAGAATTTGTAGCCGGCGGCCGAAATGGAGAGATAAGGAAAATCGGCCGCCGGCGACACATTCTGTATCTCGGATACCGATTTACCATTGGAGCATATAGAGGATATGAGTCCACGTGTACCACGGCCTGCACTCGCCTACTTTTGCCAGCCAGAACATATGATATCATGTCATAGGCGTAGCAGATTTTCTTCAACTTCTATTTAAATCGAATAAGCAAGGCGTTCCTTACTATACAACGATCATAGAATGTACATTATTTGACAATGAAAAATTTATTAGCTTAGTAGAGCTCAATCCCTGACTTTAAATACAGCACTTCTAGACTAATTCGACAGAAACAAAGAACAGCAATGCTAGGTCCATAACAGCACGGCACTGCAAGTGACCGAAAGCCCGCGTCTGAGATTCAGTCGCCGTGTTTGAACAGACTCAGATTCTGTATCCCGCATACCGAATCTGGGAAACGGAATCCCGTGTGTTCAGGGCCTAAAGAAATTTTGTGTTTTGTGCGTTTAAATTAAAATATTATTCCATAGGCGGGTATGCATTTTTAGAGTAAAACTGTCTTGTATTTTAACTCAGTTTTGGGGGCGTTTTCGAAAAAATGATAAATGGAGAAGTTGTTTAGTTTAGCGAGTTCTATTACGGGTTAAAATATTTCCACTCATTTCCATAACACCCTGTATAATATAGAACATAAAAGGAGGTTTAATATAGAATCTGAGGTAGGTACTATACGACCAACAGATAACGTGGTGGGTAACTGAGATCCAAGTCAAACATTTCTAATCCTATACAGCGTTACCCTTAATATTTAAAATCATTTTATAGATACGCTGATGTTGATTAATATTATTGTCAAAATTTTGGTTGCTAAAAAAACTGCTGGGTTTCATATTGGATATTCATATTCAGCAGATTAGATAATCAAATTATAACGTCGCTAGAAAGTGACGTGACAATCAATTTGTACATTATTAAGTGTAAGACTAAATTTTGTAGTTCGAGTTACCTACGTAAAGTACGGCTATCGCCTTAAAAATCTGGTACACCAAATTTTTCCCTTTGTGAATAGGACTGAAATAACATAAGTATCATAGCAACCGCTAGATTTAAAGTATCCGTCACTGCTATCACTAGTCCCTCTTTATAAGCTGTCAGCCCAAATAACAATGTCCACAATTTTTAAATTCAAGTCACTAGATTTTCGACATTGTACCAGTTTTTTAAGGCGATAGCCGTACGTTTTTTTTTTCTATAATAACTGTCAAAGTGTTACAAAGTTGGTAGATATGTGATTAAAACGCTAGGAACTTTTTATACCTCGTGTTGGTAGAACTTTTTCAAAATTATGGTTATGTATCAATTTTGAATGCCAAAGTTTCGTAATTTGAACTCTTGACAAATTTCTTTAATTTTACAAACATTCATTATGTTTATTTTCAAATATTGTAAGTTTAATAATTAATAAATTTGCAATATTTTACTATGCTGTTCGTTTTACTCACTATTATGACATATCTGTCAAAATGACAATCATTTTTTTAGTGGAAAAAAAGAACTAAAAATATATGTACCAACATTATTAAAACTAGGGACCCTGCAGGAATGCAACTCATCCCCTAGAAAGTTGACCTTGAAAATTATAGAAAAAATGTACTTTAGGTACCTACCTCAAAATTGCGATATTGTTCAGTAGTAGTCGTAACTTTCGTCTGAAGATTGCAATAAGCGTTAAGAATACAACTAAATGCGCGATAAAACCGTTGCTACTGATATCTTTAATTTACTGTTAAAATCTCATTTTCTAAATAAAACAGTTGAAATATGAGACAGTACAAACATTTTCACTTAAAATAATCCCAAGAGTATGGATACTCTGTTGCAGGACACACTGTATGTATGTTTGAGTAGTTCTTTTAAATTACATTTTGTGTAATAGTTGATATTGCACATACCTATGTGTTTTCTGTGGGGTTAAATTATCTATGGTTTTATGGTTGCCCTAGCCCGACATTAGGTTTGCTGCTTGAGCATCCACTGTGTTAGTTGCTTCTTCAAGATATTCAGTGTAAGCAAAAATATTAGAAGTGAGTTATTGGGAGTATGTAAATAAATATAGCTAACTTAACCTAATTGAATTTCGTTTTGCGTTTTGTTTTCAGATATTGCATTTGATAAATATGGACTATTAATTTCTGTTATCAAAATGAACGTGAAACAGGAATTTATTGATAATAATTTCTGTAGTACAACGGCTAGCAGCGTACACGAATCACAAATTAAAATCGAAGACAGTAAAGTAGTCACACACTTAAATATACAAGAGATCGTTGAAAACACTATAAATAACACAACTTATCACGAATTGAATATTAAACACGAGGAACTGGATATCAAAGATGAATTAGTTGCTATGTGTGGAGCAAGTGGAAGCATTTTAAAAGAACGGTTAGTTTGCAAACCCTGTGGATACGCAACAGAAGACCAGAGTAATTTCTCAAAACACATGATAACTCATGCAAAAGCAAAACAATTTCACTCATGTTCAATTTGTGAATACAAGACAGCAAAAAAAGGTAGTTTAGTAAGACATATGAGGACACATACGGCCGATAAACCTTATTCCTGTTCCATTTGCGAATATAAAGCAGCACGGAATGAACAATTAGTGAACCATTTGAGGACACATACGGGAGAAAAACCTTATTCCTGTTCTATTTGCGAGTATAAAACAGCAAGGAAAGATCAGTTAGTTATTCATATGAGAACACATACGGGAGAAAAACCTTATTCCTGTTCTATTTGTGAATACAAAGCAACACGGAAAGAATTCTTAATGAACCATTTGAGGACACATACAGGCGAAAAACCTTATTCATGTTTTATTTGTGAGTATAAAGCGGCAAGGAGAGATAAGTTAGTTATCCATATGAGGACACATACAGGTGAAAGTACATATACAGGCGAAAAACATTATTCCTGTTCTATTTGCAAATTTAAAGCAGTAACGAAACAGAAGTTAATTATCCATATAAGGGCACATACAGGCAAAAAACCTTATCCTTGTTCAATATGTGAGTATAAATCAGCAAAGAAAGGTACTTTAGTGATGCACATGAAGACACATACAGGAGAGAAACCTCATACATGTTCCATTTGCGAATATAGGACAGCAAAGAAAGGTAACTTAGTTAAACATATGAGGGTACATACAGGCGAAAAACCTTATTCATGTTCAATTTGTGAGTATAAATCAGCAGAGAAAGGTGCTTTAGTGAGGCACATGAAGACACATAATAGAGAAACACCTTAGTCATGTTCTATTTGCGATTATAAAGTTACAAAGAAACGAACATTAATTAAACATAGGATAATACATACAAGCTAACAATAAGTTTGTTCGTTTGTCTGCTCTAATCTGATTAGAGCAAATAAATGCATTTGTTTGCCTTCGAGAACTTGTTCACGTTCTATTTAGTTGAGGAAAATACGTTCGTGTAAACTGCTGACAGCTACTCAATTTTGGTCCACTTGCTGAGGAATAAGAAAAGTGCAAGTTGGTTTACAATATCGACTGCCACTTGGGGCGATAGAAGTAGATGGGCAGTTGGTGGAAAATCATAGGAAATTGTTTTTTGCTCAGAATACCAGGCTATAATGATAATTCCAAATTGAATAGTCACGCTACGAATATTGCAGTTTCCAAGAAGAAGAAGGTATAGATATAGAAAATGTTAATTTACCAGATAACGCAAGCAATTGCGAGGTAGCATCGTGGACCAATTAAAATTTTTTTTTTCTTAATTTTTGATCATGTGATCTATACTCAAAAATCAGCTTCAAATCCGTTATAAAAAAAGGGGGTTGCTATTTAAAAAAAAACTCGATGACATCATACCAGCGTACATATATCAAACAAGTAGGGACACTCATGCCAAATGTTGAATCCTGTCTAGAGTGCCTGGGACAGTAACTCGGGGGGTATTTCTAAACTTGACTGTCGATGGGCAGCACAAAGTTCTACCAATCAGAGCCAGTTACTGGCTCTGCTACCAATCATATGTGATAAAGTAGTGGCGCCATCTGTTAGTACTATCGGAAAGTACCCCCAGGAGCCGTTCAAGGTCATCAAAATCGGTATTTTTACATCAAAGGGACTGACTACTTGTTTGATATGTGTACGCTGATCATACCTCCTACGCTGGTCACCGTGTATGTATAGATTTTATTTGAAAGAATGCACAAATAAAAATAAAAATCGACAGGTCCCAGCATTTTTCCCAAAAGTTATTACTTGAATTTTTAAGGTAATTATCCACTACTTTACAAAAGCACTGTATCAATACGTATTTCAAAACTTATTTTTTGAACAAGTAAAATTATAATTAATTTCATTTAATGCTGCAGCAATTAATTCTTCAGTTATTTATAAATAATAACCTTTACGATACATTTTCGGAAAGTGTAAAATTGCTAAATATTTTGTGTGCATTACGTATGACGACAATTGAGAGCAAGCGTTGCTTCTCTGGTTTATAAAATTTTGTTTTTTTTACATTCAGTATTGAGCTTAAGTGACTGACTACAATACCACACGTTTTCTAGTTATTTCTTAAAAAAAAAAAAAATATGTATGGGCGGTATTCTTTAGTGTTCATCAAAATTTTAGGCTCCAGAAAGATGAATGACTTTGAAGTTTAAAAACAATTAACTTGCGGCTCTGTTACCCAGATGCCCTGCAGCGATGCCCATCGAATACTTTTTCGTTCCCAAATTGTTAATGACCTCCCACCCGGAGTTTCTGTTACTTCATTGAAAGGGGGGCCTGAATAATATTTACTTATATGAATATGGGGGGCTCAGATACAAAAAGGTTGAGAACCACTGCTTTATAATATTACAAAAGAACGAAAATGACTTACAGAGAGCAATATTCCAGCTAGACCAGACGTGTGAGCAATATAATTTTAAGACTTCCTCTGAAAAGATGAAAGTTATGGGCTTGAAAGGAAAAGACCCGGTGCGATCAAAGATAATTGTTAAAAACGGAGGAATAGAACAGGTATCGCATTTTAATTACTTAGGGTGTGACATAAGCTAGGAGAACGATAAAGATATAGCTAAAAGTTGGAAAAATTACAAATGAAATGCAGACCAATTCACAGAACTCTCAATAACAAGAGTAGGAAGGATACGATGCTAAAATTTTATAAAACAATGGCTACATCAATTTTATTATAAAGTTGTGAGTCATGGGTCACCACTAAAAAAGAACCAAATCCAAGCAACAGAAATGAACTTTCTCAGATGGACCAAAGGCTGTATAAAACAGGATCAAATAAGGAACGAGGAAATACGAGGTGAATTAAGCATACTATGAATAACAAAATACAACAATGTCGAACTAATTGGGCACAACACGTTAATCGAATGAACGATTTAGGAATATCGAAACTGGCTTTTAAGTACAGACCAGCAGGATGCAGAGACATAGGAAGGCCCAAGAAAAGATGGTCGGAACAAGTGTTGTGAAGGTAGAACATGCACATGTAGTGAAGAAGAAGAAAATAAAAATTGAAATGTAAAAACGCATGTATATACCAATTGTCTATTTTAAATATTAAATATAAATAATAATAATAATATAGCTTTGTTTTTCCAACAGTATATCCCATTAATAGGACAAAATAATACAATTACATGTACCTATATTACTATGTATAGTATGAACTTGATGTGTTATTGGAAATAAATAAATGAATTTAATTATCACAAAATGGGCTCTAATATGACTCTTATCTCCTATGGATCGGGTTTTTATATCTTAGCAAGTATTATTTTGATTTGTATCATTATAAAAAATACATTGCTATCAAATTTACTTATCGTGCTATTATTTTTAATAATTTTTACAGTAAATGGCAATTTAATGGGATATCTATCACACAGGATATTATTTAACTAAAAGGAACATTGAGTTAAATATGGCGTTCCAACCGCACAAATCGCAAAAGCAAGTGCGCTATTAAACGACAATTATAAAGTACGTTTTTTTTCTATAATAACTGTCAAAGTGTTACAATGTTGGTAGATATGTGATTAAAACGCTAGGAAATTTTTATACCTCGTGTTGGTAGAACTTTTTCAAAATTATGGTTATGTGTCAATTTTGAATGTCAAAGTTTCTCAGTTTGAACTCTCGACAAATTTCTTTTTTTAACATGGAATCATCATCATCATCATCAATAAAATCGGATAAAAAAGAAAACCAAGAAATATTTTAAATGCAAAAATGAAGCAACCGATATTAAATTATGACATATCTGTCAAAATGACAATAATTTTTTTAGTGGAAGAAAAGAACTAAAAATCTATGTACCAACATTATTAAAACTAGGGACCCTGCAGGAATGCAACTTATCCCCTAGAAAGTTGACCTTGAAAATTATAGAAAAAAAATGTACTTTATGTGATTACGTAATTAAAGCGTTGCTTAGGTGCTAACAATTACCGTAAGTAAATAAACGTAACAAAACGAAACACGCTCAAAGGACGCTTCTGCCAGAAGTGATTATAATGGGTGTTCCAACAAGAGTGGAAAATTTAAATTTTGCGCCATTTTTACTTCCTTTTACAATCAAGGAAGTATTGGATTCACCCCAAAAATTCGAAATTGAGTTTTTAACAGATCTTCACGTTTTAGCGTCCCCTGAACCCAAAAAAACACATTTTTTTCATTGGTTTGTCTGCGTGTGTCTGTGAACAGAATATATCTTGTGATTTTTCAGTTTTTTTTTTCAATATTTTCAAAAACGTCTCGATTTTTTTAAAACTTTATACACTTTTATTACATTTTTAATGTGTATTGATGTGATATAGGTGATTTTTCTGTTGAGTACTTGGGTTTCTTTTGTTTTTTTTTCTGTTTTTTATTAACTCCTGTTTTATATAGAACACCCTGTATATTATTACATTTTTGAATTCCGCTTAGAATTCTAGAGAAAATCTGTCTCTTGAACTAACGCTCTATTTTGTATCGTTTTTGTAGAATTTGTAATTTTTGAAAATTTTTGATAAATGCTTAAAAATTTAAAATAAAATTTTTGGCTAATTATAAAATCACTGTAAAAGGAAGTTGTGTGCGTGTATCACACCAGATTTTGTCTGTTCTGCTGTGACAGCCAAACCCTTATGACAGTTCGATGGTAGATAGTCCAACATTATTAAAAATTTATTGCTACTCGACACAACAGCGCATTCTTATTGTTAAAAATTATTTCAAAAATGGTAAAAGTTTGACTGCCACAATTCGCAAATTGCGTCAAATTTTTGGCAAAATGTTCGAACTGCATCAACTGTGAAGAGAATATTCAGAAAATGTGACGAGACTGGGTCGACTATTGATGTCAAACAATCGACACGTGTTTATCCAGGTTGTTCAGCAGAAAACATCACGGCTGTTGTCAGAATGTGGCCAAGAGTCCGAGAACATCCATTCGGCATCGTGCTCAAGAATTGAATATTTGAGGAAGCACTATGCAGCGTATTCTCACTAGACATTTGCGTCCTCATGCCCATAAAATCCAACTCACTCAACAACTCAATAAAATTTAAAATTTTCCACTCTTGTTGGGACACCCTTTAGAAACCGAAGCCACCAAGAATCTCACTAAATTCTATCTTTTAGGGTGAAGTTTCCTGACCTTTTTGTTATCTTTGGAACGAAATTAGGGCCCAACTCGAGCTCCTACCGAATCCACTTTGCTTGGGCCCCTTTTTCAACCTTTTGCAGAGGCGTACTAATGAATGCACCCCACTACAACACACCCACAGGACATTCAAACAATTTTTAAGCTCACTTAATTGGGAAAAGGGTATTTATTCACAACATTACAATTATTTATTGGGGAAGCCAAAATAACACCTTTCAGCTTGGCTTCCTCCCCCCAATTGTTTGTCTTCGAAACTTCGTTGTTTTACATTATTTCCATCCTGCTCTGATCACATTTTGTTTAAATCAAGGCTAACGCTATTTTTAATGCAATTTTAATTATTATGGAAACCAATGTTTTTTATACTATACAGGGTGATTTATGACGTCGGGAAAAACTTTACCGGGTGATTCCTATGATTAATTCAAATAAGAAACTTCAAATAAACGCGTCTGAAAATTCTTCCTAAGGGAACCATAGCCCCTCAAAGTTTACTACAACGTTGAATGTGTACAACTCAGAGACAATGTTTAGGTACTAATTTAAAGCAAGAAGAAAAAACAGGAGTTCCTGTTTCTCTAAGTCTTGGAAAGGTTTTAGCGAAGGTTTTGTGGTTCTGTTGCCGTTTATCTGGAAATCGGCGCTGATATTCTTTTGAAGCTTCAAGTGGAAGAACAACATTAGTTGAACTTCGGCTTTTCTCTGTATCCGAGAATATAGAGCCATTTATTATTATTGTTATTTAGGCACATCCCAGTGCAATGTTATCTTTTTGCCACATTGCAAATTATGTAAAACGTTAGAGTCATTCTTTGCTAGTTCGTAACAGAGTTAAGACGGTTTTTGCTTTATACCTGTAATTACGAAATAAAGTTTATTTTTAAAAAGCTGTTTTTCCGATTTAATCATTTCACTGGAGCAGTCGGCAGGATAGTGAGCGGTTGTGGAAAATCTCTTTCGCATCGTGTCGGAAAATTAGAGACTTTTTAGCGACTTGGGAGTTTCAACCCCTTCAGCGTAGATCCTGAACCATTCATTCGAGAACATCGGAAACAGCATCTCTATAAGCAGCAAAGTATCGGAAAAGGAACACAATGATCTATAAACCAAGTAAGTGCCAAATTCCTTTTTGCTTGTCCTAGACCCTCTGTTTAAGCACTTTGGGGAAGATAGGGTAGTGTACAGTCTCTTGCAGACAATTAAGGATTTAGGGGATACTTTTGAATAAAACGTTTAAAATATTCAACAAATAAAAAGTAATTAATTATCGATAAAATAATCTTTATAATTGAAATTTCTCGAACTGTTGGATTAGTTAAATAACCTTACGTTTCAAGAAAATCCAACAAGTTCTGACATTGTTCAAATTGAGGCAGGTTATTCTAATAGTGAGAATAATACAGCATTAAATAGGACGAGTACTAATCAAACTAATCAACCAAATCAACCGGCTCAAGTGAACTGGAATCATTTTAAGTCTAAAATAGAAATTATTAAACCTTTTGATGGCGACAGCGATACTTTGAATAAATTTATCACTCGCTGCGAAAGTTTAATTGCAAGTTTCAAGACCCAGAGTTTGACCAATACATTTTTGAATGCATCCAAGAAAAGTTAATTGGTAGGGCAGAAGCGATGGTAGGTAATCGAGTAGAATTGAATACCTAGTCGAGTTTAAAAGAGGCCTTACTGCAGTGTTTTTCGGATCGCAGGGATTTGAATTGCTTAGTGCAGGAATTAACCAGAAATAGGCCGTATAAAGGTGAACATTTACTAAATTTCCGTAGCCGTCTCCAATTACTAAGAAGCAACGTTGCACAAAGAACAAGCAACGATGTTACATTTACAGCCGTATTCATAGTCGTTCGCCAGCGGCTCGCCGGCGAGTCGCCGAAGTTTCGTTATGAATAGTATGTTGTCGGCACTGTACGTCTATGTCAAATTCGAGGTTATCAGGTTAGGTTTTCCGTCAGTTTTGACAGAAATTGACACAAAATCTAACCTGCTAACCTCGAATTTGACATAAACGTACAGTGCCGCCAACATACTATTCATAACGAAACTCTGGCGAGTCGCTGGCGAACGACTATGAATACGGCTGTTAGTGAATCAGAAAAATTATGCCGAATTAATCATTATGATAAAATTGCACTTGATATGTTTAGTGCAGGTTGCATAGGTATTTTAAAAAATAACATGCATTTTAAAAAGCCAGCTTCTTTAGAAGATGCCATGGCATACGTTAATGAATTTGAGAATTTTGAAAGACTTCACGGTAGTTTAAGCGATAACAGTAAACAAAACTTCAAAATTAATTTTGCCATTAATAGACGTGTATCCAACGAACATTCAACATTCATACTCTCAACCGAATAGATTTCAATCGCACTTTAATGTCTCTCACAATTTGCAAAACCAAAATTTCTCAGTAAAGCCAGTATCGACCAAACAACAACTTCCTAGAAGGTGTAAGGGAAGACAGACGGTCGGCCTTACCTTTTGGCGAAAGTTGTACTGGTTATTTTGCCGGCTGGTAATTATCGGCCTAGTTGGGCTAGCTCGCCGCGAGGGTCGCAGGGTTCCAGCTATGCTGAAAGAGAATAACAAAAAATAGGGGAGGGCGCCAGGTCCTCGACGTAGATCCAATCCCTGTGTCGGACCAATCACAAGGTAAAGACAATTTCCAGCAGATCAAAAATAAACAAACCACCAACCAATGAGAATATCACAGCTTTATTTCAATATAGGTGGGTACTATAGTGCATAGCAAACATATAAGTATAGATCCTAAATCACAGCAGGCAATAAATATATGTATATATCTAACAACAAAAAAAAACACAGTAGGCGACATGCAGTAATAATTATAAATATTTGTATATCAAACAAACAGTAGCCCACGAGCAGTAATGGCTATAATCTGTGAATGGGCTAACACATTAAAACATTTCGAGCACGGCATAAATCAATCGAACTCCCTACTCAGGTGCCGACATTCCGCGAGAGCATGAAATAACACGGGGTTTAAAAGAAGCGTAGCGAGTATTAAATTACGCGTTAAAATAAAATAGATAAACTGGAGGTACCCTGTGAGGCAGGATGTAGCAGAGCCGGGTTATGCAAGCGCACAGCTGATGCGAAACCCCGAGTATCAGCTCAGAAAGATCCTAAAGTAAATATTCAAAATTTCTAAGAGTCAAAAACAACCAGGATATATGGCCATATAAAAGCAGGGTAGTTTTCTCAGTGGAAATACATCAAGTACATTTATGAACGCTAATACAATCGCTTGAATAAACCCTCGGCAAACTTGTACCTACGTAGAATCTCGCAAATAAATTACAATAACGCGGAATTGACAGTGAGCCTACCGGCGGCGGGCCTTGCGACACAACCGCTACTAACCCGAGATTAATTAGACAAGAACTTAAACTGCAAACGTCAGGCGGCTGACAAGCAAATGGCGACGAACGAGCCGTAAGTACGACCTTAAAACTGAAATAATTGAGCGAAAGACCTAACATACAGATTACAGGGGGACTCGATGGGGCGCGTCGACCGACGGGGCCGCAGTCCTCAGCAGTAGAACCACCAAAACAGGGCTCTAGTAAGTAAATGAAAACAAAGCAGCAACATGAAAGCTAACTTCTGTAATTCGTAGGTTCCGCAGAGAAGCCGTGGCTCGGGGCTAATTCAAAACCGAAAGCTCCTACAGGATTAAGCCGCAGAGCTGCCTTCACAAACTCGGGTAAGCTCGATTAGTGTTTCAATAAAGATCACTAAACTGCACAAAATGGACGCTCGAAATTTGCAAAAGCCCTATCATGATAACGCATCAGATCTATACAAAAGCATGCACTAATATCTAACTAAACGAAGCATTGCTATGCCAAAAATATCACACATGCCCTAGCTACTAACGAGGCGCTACTAACCAACTATAAAATACACCAGGCGCAAATAGCTATATCAGTTTCGTGCCTGTAGTAAAAACATGTCGAATCCCAACCTTCCTGTTGGCTTGAGGGGGTCGAAGACGGCTGAAGCAGCGAGGGTTTCGGCAGACGCAACGGAAGGCCGAGCGGGCCGAGGAAGCGGTGGATATGTCGCAGGTGAGTGCAGCGCCCACAGGAGTTGCGGAATTCCTTGACAACTTGACAGTTTCAGGAACCCAAATCGACGGTTTGGATGCCCGCAGAGTGCAACCGAACGGGTAATGCTAAGCTTCTTCAGTGGGGAGTCCAACCTCTCGCAGGAAATCGTATCCGACGGGGAATCGTATCCGACAGGAAATGGCTATAAACGCATCATGCCCAAATAAATCTACAATTAAGGAGCCGAGGCTACTGACAGCTTACCTTGAGTAATGACGGGCAGCCATAAAAGTGCAAGGGTGCTGCTGACCTCAAACGAATCCGCAATTTGCGAATGACGTAAGTACAACCAAATTAAATACGAACGTCTTAAAGGACACATGTGCTTTGTAGATCCTCCTCGAAACGAAACGGAGCGAGGCTACACTAATTAGCCCATAAATCAAGCACACAGTCGATGCACCAGCAGTTCACACCAAGTTTAAAATGGGAAAGAACTCAAAAATTCCACCAGTCACCAGTTATCAAAACTTTCCAAAATTTTTGATCCAGAAGATGCGCAAAAAAGACAGCCTGAAAAATGTGACTGCAAGAAGAGATATCCTTTATCTAGCAACAAATAGAATAGTGCAGAATAATTGCAATAAGGGTTGCCTAAGCGCCATATACGAATTTCTGTAGAAATGTAACCAGAATAAATTTAATTTGTAAAATTGTTACGGTATAATCTTAATGAATCGACATTGCATGTATTCAACGTCAAAGAGCGGGTTAGGTTTAGAAGGGTTTGCCGGTTTCCTAAAGGACACAGATCTAAAAATGTCTCGAAGCAGATGCTCGGCTTCTGTTACCCTCAACTAGCTTACTCGGGAAGGCGTGGTTCGACAAACTTAACGAAACCGACAGGGGTTATCCTATTCTAATCCCTAACAATTCAATTCATAAATGGGGAAAATGCTCGGAGCGCCACTTGTTTTTAAACAGAGAATTGCTAACGCAGCGAAAACAAGAAATACCACGTAGCTATGAAGAAGTCCTCCAGGTTGCTTTACACCACTCCAGCGTCACTCGTCAGCTGCACCGACGCCGGATGCAAACGTAGGGTGGCCACAAAAATCGAAATCACTTACCTTCGATGGCCACCGCTCTGGAAGCTAATAACAAAATACAAAACACCCCTGATCTTAAGGGCTTACGCGTTCTATCGCATGCTCTGGTCTTTACATGAAATTACACTCGGCTAAAGCCGTCTTTAGTTGAAGACTCAATAGGTTCACACATTTAAATCAAACCAATAATTAATTTAGCCAATAATGAAATTTAATGATTTAAATTTTAGTACATCAAGCCAAAAGTCGGCTATCAAAAAGGTAACACCCTAGTTGAGGTCAAAAGGGGATCCCACGCAAGAACTAACTTAGTCTAAACAGAGTTATAAAGAATAAACAACTAAAATATTGGCAGGAGTAAAGCTTCCGCCTTCAATGATCAACTGACATAATTAAAATACAAAGACTTACGCAATGTTCATAACTCCACACACTGCGCAACAACAAATGATAATAACACACCCGGCACTGGATAAGCGTAACAGAAATAGTTAACAATGTACAATTTTACCTTAGGCCAGGCATGGTAGTCTATTGGAAGTCCAAGCCTCGGTGATGCTGCAAAGGACGCTGGGGTGGTGATTGCTTCCTGCAGTGTAGAACAAGGTAGACCCAAGGGTTGTGGAACGGTAGACAGCGGTCTAAAAGAGGGTAGAGGAAATTCACAATGAATGCGGTCGTCCCCCCCGGGAACGAAAGAAAACTCGAGATCGGCTGAACGTAGCAAAATTTGCAAAAAGCAGACGTTTCCCCACTCACTATGGGAAAACTACGTGGGCTTCATAGGGCGTCTTGTACTAGATGTGCAACCATGTGCAAAATAACTCCGTTCCCGACTCTGGGTTGAGTTAAACAAACATTAAGACGCCGCCCGAAAAAAATACGTCCGCCGAACACACAACGTCCCGCGGGAGGGCTCGTTGCTAAGATGACCTGTTAACTTCGAAGGTTTTAGCAACACTCCAAAAATCCACAAGAACACAAATCGAGGCAGCCCTCGGCGGCAAAACAATCTCCTCCGAGGGCTGAAGAAAAACCACACGTGTTACCACTACAATAGTCGGTAATGAAGTGTCGCTTAATTCGGCCTCCGCGTGAAAAAAAATGCGAGCGCCGCACCCCCTCGTCATGTAATCGACTCTCTCTTGCCAATGCAAACAAGCATGTCCCATCTCAAACTTACATCAAACCACGCAACCTTGTGCAACAATAGCCTTATAAAAGAAAATCTTAACGCTCATATACGCACGGCAGTATTCACAAAATGAATTACGCGGTTATAAGGTATGATCTACAACAAGATTCTAAGAATAGCAATTTCCAAACTGATTGCAAAGAAAGAGACCACAATTTGACCTTGCGTAAGATAAGGGGTCTATTTAGGCGCTGGCGCGCCGGATGTCGAAACCAATAAGTCATTTGTGACGACAACGAATTCGATTCAAAGAATTATGATTCAATGGGCAACGGCTGCCGCGGAATATTTCGTCCCAAGAAAATCACTTACGAAGCTTAAACGTTTCAAACACCTAAGCACAGAATAATAATAACCAGAAGGATATCTCGTATTACCTGACCGCCGGCCCCGCATAGCCTTGAGACATTTCTACCCCGAAATTCTACGCTGAAACGGCCAGTGTAGGTAGCGGCTTTGGGGAGAGCCCATGGAATACAAAGGTTCGAGGTCACCCGTTGTCGGCGTCGACATCAATGCGGTTTTGTAGAAGATATCCTTCTGGTTATTATTATTCTGTGACCTAAGTGCTTGCTAATATCAATTTAAATGTAACTGTACAGGGCCGTAATCAGTAAGAATTCGGGCGACAAATAAACGTAATTTTGAGCAAAACCAAAGAGGTCGAAAATAATTTAACAAAATATGGGTAATTATTCGAAGAGTTGCTTACCAAACTGCTTGATAATTATAGGAGAATAATTAAAAATAAGATACAGCCAATTATACCCAGTTTAAAGCATGCAAAAATTCCAAAAAGCCACCTAATGAGACTCAAAGCTAAAAATTCAACTAGCAAAAGTTTACTAATACAAGGGTCGCTCCAAAAGTATCGTAACAAAGGTACCTCACTAATCGGGAAGTTTTTGGTCCACCTCGTAATGTGTTTAGACCAAACCAAATTCCTACAAACCAATTGCCTAAACCGGAGCCCATGTCAACGACATCGAGACATCCAACGATGTTTTCGAAAAGATCTACGCAACAATTTAATAAACCGCAGTTTCGGAATAAAAACTCTCAAAACAATTTTCAAAATTTTCCAAAACACCCTAAAAGGTCGGCTTCTCACGAGGCGTTTTTGCAGCACTGCGAGTGGCGCCGCGCCGTGGAGTGGCAGGGTACGCGATTGTGTGGCACGTTATTGCGGCGCTACTGTGTAGCGGGCAGAACTGCTAAGTCGCTCAACAGCGCTACCAAGTGGCGTGCCAAGCGTTTTGCCGGCGCTACAAGGTGAAACCGAAATCGGTAGTTTGTCACTTGCAGTGCATTGAGATGGACGCAGAGGATCTTTTGCTGTTTCTGCATTGGCGCAAGAAATTGCAAAAAAAACTTCGAAAGAAACACCAATTTTGGGCTCACACACATCTTCTATCTCGAGCAGAGAAAGGTCTGCATCATACCTTGTACGATGACCTTCGAGACTCCGACGATAACCCGCAACAAACTGAAGTCAATGTTGCCGTTGGCCTGACGTAAAATTATGGTATGATGTTGCCAAAATTATGTACAAATCGGCAGTACTGGCTAAGGTCCTGCGGCGGCGCTTCCGAGTATCGCTGCCCTCCACTAGTGGCGCTGCGAGTCGCGCCGTGTTAGAGTTACTAGACTAGTAACTATACGCCGTGTGAAGCAAAGAATATTTACATCACTGAACAAGAAGCGACACTCGATAGAGTGGGGGCATGGCATTTCCAATGCGCAGGTTTACTAGGAATATGGCTGTTATTTATATCGTCGGCAAGGCAACGGGTCAACGTGCTCGGTTACACGGCAGTTACGCTTTGATTGTGGTAGTTAGTCGTGTTTATAGATCTAGTTGAGTGTAAATTTGTTTAGGATGATGGCAAACATTAAAAAACGCGGGTATTCATGTACTGTGAAATCATGCAATATAAGAAATGACGGTAGTATTAGTTTTTTTCGATTTCCAAAAGGAGATATTGTAAGGTAAGTTTCTACCCCAAGTAACATGTAAGCAAATGAAAATGAAATTAAGCTTGGCTAGAAAAAATTAAGCCATGTGCTCGATTACTTCTGTTGTTTTTAATATAATATGACAGTTATAATAGTAGAAGTGTCAAGTTTAAATTTATGTTTAAATTGCAACGCTGAACACATTCAGCTGTTCTTGTAACGTAATACACAATTATTATTGTAGCAGATATAACATTGCTTAACTGTTTGTTAATGTTAATGTTCAATAAAAATTGAGACATGACAATTGATGACAGTTATGCAATGGTTTAGGTTATGTATGTCTATTTCATTCTAGAACATCGTCATAATGTGAATTAACAATCGACATATGTTTCAATTTTCAAAGCCAAGCTCGATTTCACTTTCGTTTGCTCACATGTTATTTTTCTAACGAAAATAGATGAATATTGTTATTTGAAAATACATAACTATTCTCAGCTGGCTCATACATTGGTAATTATTTTAGATGCAGGGAATGGTTGAAGCTATGTTCCACAGAAGGGACAGAAGAGCACGGTAACTCAACGTGTAAACCACGTCATAGGAATTAGCACTTTCCACATAGAAGGAAGGGGAAAGCCTTCGTCCCGATTGAGATTATTAGGGTGTTTGCAAATCTCAATGGCTTCGCGAATCTTTCTGCTAAAGAAGAATGGGGATTTGCAGATGATGGAAGTTTCATCAAAAAGGATCTTATGACCAGTGTCGCGTTGGTGTTCGGCGATGGCCGATGATGAAACGAGACCTGACTTGAGACAGCGCTGGTGCTCAGAGATGCGAGTTTTCACGGAACTACCTGTTTCACCAATGTATACAGCATTACAAGAGCAAGGGACTCGATAAACACCTTTAGATGACATAGTGTTTAATTTATCTTTAGATGAAGGAAGAACCTGTGAGATATTGCTCGGGGGTTTAAATACTGTTTTAATGTTTTGTTTTTGAAGACACTTTCCTATGCGGTCGGTGACTTGGTGGATATAGGGAAGAAATACTATTGCTACAGGAGGATCGGGTTTTGGAGGTTTGGATGGCCGTGGATGAAGATGGCGATTGATGGCAGACTGTATATCCCTAGCACGGTAACCGTTATTCCTAAGAGCTTTCCGAATGTGATTTAATTCAGCGTGGATATTATCGGGTTGGGATATGGAAACAGCCCGGTGTACAAGCGAATTGATAACGGAAAGTTTTTGTGTACACCCTAATAATCTCAATCGGGACGAAGGCTTTTCCCTTCCTTCTATGTGGAAAGTAGTAATTCCTATGACCCGCCCTCCGCCACTGAACCGCGACGGCATTTGCTGAATCACGACGGCGCTTGCCTATAAATTCTCGCCTTTCTTCTTCCAATAGTCAGTCGAGTTTTGCCTCTGACGTGGTTCACACGTTGAGTTACCGTGCTCTTCTGTCCCTTCCCTTGCAAGGAGTTTCGCCTCTGGTGTGGTTAACACGTTACCGTGCTCTTTTGCTTTTTTCCTCATAATGAAGCCCCTCTACGAAAGTGGGCGAAACGTTGAGTTCTTCGATCTCAATCATGACCCAATCCCAGAAGTCCTTTGTTACTTTATTTGCATTACAAATTTATTTTACGAGTCCGCAAACTTACAAGCTAAGCATTAAAAGCTTTACCTTACCCTCTAGTAGAACTTTGCAGAGAATTACACATTCTTTAGATTTCAAAACTGGTTTAAAGGATTTTGTTTTTAAGATACTGAAACTAAAAATGAAAAGTTTAAATAATCTGCAACGAATCTGTTCCATTTGTATAGTTGAGATGTTTTTGAAGGCTTCTCTATTTTATAATTTGACTAAAGACACCATTGTTGGTTTTCATGATGAGGGTAAAGGGAAAAAATTATTCCAGCACAAAATGTAATGGTTGTGATGGCTAGAGGCCTTTTTGCAAAGTGGAAGCAACCATTGGCGTTTGTTATTTCAAATACCACCTGCCAAAAACAGACTCTTAAAGACATTGTGGAAGACACTGTGAGAAAACTGAGATTCATTTCCTGTGTGGATCCGGTGGCATTAATTACTGATAAAATTTTCTTGAATTAGCCAAGTTATTGAACATAACTACAGATAAACCATATTTTCTTGTAGGGGAGCACAAAGTGTTTTTTATGTTTGATGCCTGTCATCTAATAAAATCTGCTAGAAATAACTTACTAAAATATAATATCCACTATAATAATCGTGTAGCTTCATGGGATGATATAAAAGCTTTTTATAATAGCGACAAGGAAAAGCGTCTAAGAATAGCTCCTAAATTGACAAATAGTCATGTAAATCCAACTTGTTTTGAAAAGATGCGCGTTAAGTTTGCCACTCAGTTATTAAGTGAATCAGTTGCAGTAGGGTTATCAACATATGTTTCTTTGCAAGCTCTGCCAAGTTCTGCCGAAGGGACGGCAACATTTATTGAACAATGTGACACACTTTTCGATATATTCAACTCTACTGCAACAAAAAATGTCAAAAAGTATAATCTTGCGTTCATGGGATCAGATTATCAAATCATTTTTCTTCAAGACATGTTAAATTTGTTAAATAACATAACGGTTAAAACTAAAGATGGTGTGAAAAATGTTACAAACACATTAAAATGCTTCAAGGGTTGGTGCATTTCTATCAATTGTTTACTTCAATTATTTCAGGTTTAAACTTTTTGTTAACTCGGCGTTTGAATACAGATTGCTTAGAAAACTTTTTTGGTAGTCAAAAGCCATGGTGGAAATAGCACCAATCCTACTCCACAATTTGTAAATATCTTTTTAAAAAAAATTCTTTGAATTACATCCAGCACAGCGATAAAGCTAACTGTGAGGACGACTATGATACTCTTTGAATGAAATTAATGTATTTGAACATAATATAGATCAAACTGAATATCATAGAGAAAGCAATTCGGAAACCAATATTGTTGTAGGCAATTCTAATGAGTTCAGAGAGGTGGATTTATTTACAACAAATGCACTGTCGTATGTTTGCGGATATTTATTTAAAAAGCAGTTAGCTGTCCATAAAAATTGCTGTCTGTGTATAACAGTAAGTAACAAAACTAAGAATTGGCATCTACTAATATATTTTGTAGTTTTAAAGCTTACGAAACTGTCAGCAAGACACAATTTGGTAATTTATGCATGCCTGGGGAAGATTTTATAATATTTGTTACAAATATGGAAAATATTTTTGTCAACCATTTTGAAAATTTAGCAATTTTACCGAATATTGTAAAAAATTTGTCAGATTTGTGTGCCAGGATTGATTACGTTCCACCCTGTGAACATTTTCCAAGAGAATATGTCACTAGACTATTTTGTAGGATGGGAATCTACCACACATTATAAAATGGCAATTTGAAATTTAAAAATGTATCTAGGAAACAAAGGAAAATTATTCATATTTTAAATCTATAAATAATTGATGCATGTAGGTATAATAGCGGTCAACTTTTTTACTTCTATGTAAATATTTACTTATATAATTCTCATGATTTTTTATATCTGTTAATTAACAATTGCTACAATCTGTAAAAATCAATTATGTTTTAATAAACAATATTGGAATTCACTTTTCTATAAATAATTTGTGCATGTATAATTGCTAAATTTTAATTGTTTATTTATGGCTGTCCAATTTTGACATTAGCCTGAAGATGGTTTAACAGATAAACCGAAACATGTAGCGTGTGTAAAAAATATGTTAATTGTTATGAGGAAGACCGTGTTTAATTTACATTAATTTACTGAATCACCTCATTGTGAGTATGGACCAGATCCTAAATTTTTATTTGTATAATTGCTGTCAACTTCTTTACTTCTATGTAAATATTTACTTATAATAATTATCATGCTTTTTTTATATATGTTAATTAACAATTGCTACAATCTGTAAAACTCAATTATGCTTTAATAAACAATATTGGAATTAACTTTCATCAGATTATTCCAGTACCCAACACAATTATAATTTTGAATTGCCGCTCTTTTGCACCCTAGCAAAATGGCGCTGAGTAGTGAAGGCATATATGTATTATATCGAGAAATCCAAAAAAAAACTGTTCCTCAGCGGGCTGTGGAAATTCAACGTATGAATAATATGTTGGTGACACTGTACGTCAATGTCAAATTCGAGGTTAGCAGGTTAGGATTTGCGCCATTCTGTGTCATAACTGACGGAAAACCTAACCTGATAACCTCGAATTTGACATTGACGTACAGTGTCACCAACATATTATTCATACGTTGAATTTCCACAGCCCGCTGAGGAACAGTTTTTTTTGGATCTCTCGATACAAGTATTACATATACCGGGTGGCCATAAATATCTGATATCACATCACCTTTGGAATCAACACCGCTTTATTAAAGCGATGAATCCAACTAAACTAAATGTCACTAATGTCATCACAACTAAACTTCCTATCTGTCAAAAATTATTTCAGATTGCAATAAGTAATGGAGTTAGAACAGCGAAATTTCAAGTTTCTAGTACCAGTGGTTTCGGCTCTGCGTTGATTAGTCAGGGTTGTGACTTTCTTTTATATATGTATAAACGGGGCTGCGCGCGCTATTGCGCGGTCTATCCTATTCAATTTACCACCATTTTTAGGCCTATTACGTAGGGCCTTTCCGTTCTGTTACACACTTGTTACACAATCTCAGAAAACACAACATTTCGCATGAAAGGAAGCAGAGGGTTCTTTTGTGGAGGAAGAAATAGGGAAATATCCGTCCTCTAAACCAAGAGAAACGTTCACGTGGTGAAGTGGAAGCTCAATGCTTTCACCTAACCTTTGAAAGGCTCCAAGAGGAGGGGATGCGCCCCTCTCCAAGAAAGCTCACGGGGTTCCGTCCCTCTCTAATGGGGCCCCCGGGCATCCGCTCCTCTCCAAGGGGACTCACGGGGCGCCGCCTCTCTCCAAGGGGGCCGATGGGGCTCCGCCCCTCTCCAAGGGGCCATCGGGTTTCCGCTCCTCTCCAAGGAACCCCCCAAAGCTCCGCCCCTTTTCAAGGGGGCCCTCAGGGCTCCGCCCCCCTCCAAGGGGGCTATCGGGGCCCCGCCCCTCTCCAGGGGGGCCATCGGGGCTCCGCTCCTCTCCAAGGAACCCCCCAAAGCTCCGCCCCTTTTCAAGGGGGCCCTCGGGGCTCCACCCCTCTCCAAGGAGGTCTTCGGGGCTCTGCCCCTTTCCAAGGGGCGCTCGGGGCTCTGCCCCTCTCCAAGGGGGCCCTCGGGGCTCCGCCCCTATCCAAGGGGGCCCTTGGGGCTCCGCCCCTCTCCAATGGGGCCCTTGGGGCTTCGTCCCTCTCCAAGGGGTGCTCGGGGCTCCGCCCCTCTCTAAGGGGGCCCTCAGGGCTCCGCCCCTCTCCAAGGTGGCTATCGGGGCCCCGCCCCTCTCCAAGGGGGCCATCGGGGCTCCGCTCCTCTCCAAGGAGGTCTTCGGGGCTCTGCCCCTCTCCAAGGGGCGCTCGGGGCTTCGCCCCGGTCACGAAATCGAGGCGACGGCGAAATGAATGCAAACGCAAATGGGGGACATCGCGTCTGTAATTGTCGTGACACACACGTTTGGATCGTTCTCCTTTATTTATAAAAATATGATAGATTATGGCCCCATCAGTATAACAGCAATGAGATAACATGAACAACAAAATGGAATGCTTGAGTGAGAAAGAGATAACCATACAGATAAATTATTTCAGTAGGCATGTTTACTTGACAAATGTCATAATTAAAATGAGCTTGAAGCCTACTCGAATACTTGCTACTACGTTTATCTCTGTCTTACTCAAGCAATACCTGATATTTTCTTGTTCATGTTAACTCATTGCTGTTATATATAATTGTGGCCCCATCGGTATAATACTAACCAACCTTTATAAGTAGCTAATTCCATGGCTACCGGGATCTCAGATATTTATGGCCACCCGGTATGAGTGAAGGCCACACAAATTGTCCTGTTAAAGATCAAAGGCGCCGCCAAGAGTGTCGCTTCTTGTTCAGTTATGTAAATATTCTTTGATTGAGAACTCAAAACAAAATTCATTTATTCGAAATTCATTATATCCATATATACCATATATCTAATACTTACTATATTGCTAGCGGCTATGAGTGGGAAACTTACCAAGGAAGTGAGATAGACAACCAACTCTTCAATGTATAAAGGCACGGCCTCCTGGATTAGTGCGAGACTGACGTCTCTACGCGGCCCGCCACATTTGCATAATTTTTGTGATTCTGAGGCCAACGTACTTTGGCGCCATCTGTTGGGTTTTTGATAAATTATGTGTAACGTAGGCGGGACTTTCTAGATTAATATTAATCCAGGAGGCCGTGGACGAATGCAATCAAGGGCACAAGCGCAACGTATTGTAGCGCCTCTACAAACCAGAAAAAACGCCTTGAACTAAAAATGCGGCGGGCCGCTTAGAGACGTCAGTCTCGCACTAATCCAGGAGGCCGTGTATAAAGGTGAGCGGTGCGCAAGGGCGGCGGCGTTGTCCGCCCAATGGGGAAGTGGTCAAGTTTAAAATTCGCTTCTAAAGGCGGAGTTTGAATTCCCGCGCATGCGCACGAGACGCGTTATACTCTAAGTGAGACTATGTCGGCGCCGTAATGTTTTCTAGCGTTCCGAGGCCCTACTAGCAATATATGTGTATTATATATATGATATATACCTTTGCGCGCACATGTAACGCTTGCGCACAATGCACCTAGTCCGTAGAAACAGATGGTTGTCTGTCTCACGTAGGTTGTGACCTCTCAACTTACAGGCGTTAGCTATATAGTAGTATTAAATATATGAATATATCTCTAGTACATAACCTTTTAGCCATAAATTTTGCTCATGCAGAGGTGTTCTACACTTGTACAGTAATGACCAAATAAAGCTGCTCGTACAGGAACGTAGAGCGACGACCAAATGGAAGACAATCCCATCAATTACAGATAAAACAAGACCAACGTATTCCACTCACACCAAATGGCTCACAAAGAAATACTACGTCTGCTGTATTAGTATTAGACTGCTATAAATATCCTATTGCCGGACATGGTATACAGGGTGTTATGGAAATGAGTGCAAATATTTTAAAACGTAATAGAACTCACTAAACTGAACAACTTCTCCATTTATCATTTTTTCGAAAACGCCCCCAAAGCTGAGTTAAAATTCAAAACAGTTTTACTCTAAAAATGCATACCCGCTTATGGAATAACATTTTAATTTAAACGCACAATGATAAAACCTATAGTTCACATCTGGTCACCAACGTTCCTTATCAATTGAGATAGGTAAGTTATTGACCGCATGTTTTTGTGCAAGAACTTTGCAGATTTAATATACCTTGTGTCGTTCACCTTTAACTCAGATTTGCTGACCAAGCGGCTCGTCAAATTTAGGGGAGATACATTATTGAAAAAATATGCGATTAAATTAAAAACGTTAATTAGAAAAGTGAAAAGTTGTTCATTTTGGTGAGCTCTATCACTGGTTAAAATATTTGCACTCATTTCCATAACACCCTGTATATTAGAGTAGTTCTAGTGAATTTCATTTGATCTAATCAATCTTTCATGGCAATATGGTGGCTTGTAAAGGAATTCTCAATATTGTTTGCTGCTAGCCCGTTCTATAAATTGCTCAGTTTGTTAATTTTTCTGTAAGTGGAAATACTAGACCCAGTATAGAACGTTTTTTTTTTGTATTTTTAAAACAAACTTTAGCAACGCAACCTAACTAAATTTCGTTTCGTTTTCAGAAATAAATTCTGACCCATCTTGGTTGTAATAATGAACGTGGACCATGAATTGGATGAATATAATTTGTTCAATGCAATGACCAACAAGTTAAAGGAACCACTGACGCAAGTGAATGAAAATGAAGTAATTGTAAACTTACATGTTGAGTAAGAAATCGTTCGAGGTACGATCACATGTTGAGTAAGAAATCGTTCGAGGTACGATCAACAACATGGCTCATCGCATATTGAAAATTAAACAGGAGGAAATTGATGTAAAAGATGAATGGCTTGGTACAGAACAGTTACTTGGCAAGGTCTATGCATATAAAACAGAAGACGAAACTAATTTCTTGGAAGCGGCGATAGTTCATACGGAACAGTTTTCCATATGTGAATATAATACAGCAGAAAATTTTAAGTTACTTAATCATTTCAAGACATATACAGGTGAAAAAATTTATTCTTGTTCTGTTTGTGAGTATAAGACAACACGAAAAGGTAATTTAGTTAATCATATGAAGACACATACAGGAGACAAACCTTATTCGTGTTCTATTTGTAAATATAAAGCTACACAAAAGCGTGATTTAGTAATTCATATTAAGACACATACAGGAGAGAAACCGTATTCATGTTTTAATTGTGTGTATAAAGCAGGAACGAAAGCGGCTTTAGTTACTCATATGAGAACGCATACTGGAGATAAACCTTATTCATGTTCTTTCTGCGAGTTTAAGGCAGCAGGAAAAGGTAATTTAGTTAATCATATAAAAACGCATACAGCAGAAAAACCTTATTCTTGTTCTATTTGCAAGTATAAAGCAACTCGAAAAGGTCATTTAGTTAATCATATGAAGACGCATGCAGGAGAAAAACCTCATTATTGTTCTATTTGCGAGTATAAAGCAACAGAAAAACGTAATTTAGTTAGGCATATAAAGACGCATACGGGAGAAAAACCTTATTCCTGTGTTATTTGTGAATATAAGGCATCAGAAAAGGGTTCTTTAGTTAGACATGTTAGGATGCACACAGGAGAAAAACCTTACTCATGTTCTATTTGTGTTTTTAAAGCGTCACAGAAAAGCGATTTAGTGAAGCATGGGAAGGTGCATACAGGCGAAAAGCCTTATTCATGTTGTATTTGTGTATATAAAGCAGCACGTAAATGTAATTTAGTTAGACATATGAAGAAGCATACAGAGGTCAAACCTTAATGATGTGCTATTTGTATACGCTCCCTACCAGCTAATTTTTTAGAACTTAGAAGTCATGTAATGGAGTTCGAGTATGAAATGTTTGACTTATCAGAAACCTTGTTGGATCTTACGTATCTTCTATTGAAAATTGCAATAGGAAGTAAGGAATCATTGCGACACTGGGGGCAATTGTTTTGGTGCCCAAGATAATGGGGTTACACGCATCGAACACGAAATTATTGCGTCATCTGCTAACGCAGCGTGACAGCTTGCATTGAACGTTCCAAAGCAGCGTGTTACAGCAGCAAAAGCGTTTAAAGAATAGACAGCTTTGCCGAGTACATTTGTGCGAGAAATTTAAATACATTTCGCACTACTTTGACTTTGCGTCGACAGTTCAACATTAACACACTATTTAAGGTGCTTTTATGCATGTAGCGTACAGTCTTTTTATACAAATAGTGTGTACTTTTACATGTATTTTTATGTAATAATGCGAGTAGAAACAGCTTTCGCTCATAGATAATTAAAGTGTTTATTGTTGACAGCTTCACTGTATGTTTGGACGTCGTTCATTCTTGTTGTTTTATGTACACGTATTCTCTCGTATGTGTGTTTTTCTTACAGATTATATATCTTTTTATGTAAACTGGGTTTTTATTGCTGGCAGTGTTTGCATGCATAATTTCAGCATTCCAGGTGACAACAATCAAATCCAGAACAATATTAGCTTGCCCTTAGCCAAACTGACGATGTTAATAGAGTTTTATGTCTCTACGACTGTTTAAGCTAGCAAACCCAGGGCAATATAAATTAGTACTACAGTAGAGTATAGGGCTAAGTAAAAGTACTGTTACAATATGGTGCTCATCATATGATATTGAGGTCTCAAATCAAACAGCGATACCTATACATTTGAGCGATGTTGACAAGATAAGTGACTTTTTATTAGTAGTATACCAAAAACTAATACAAAGAGCATTGAATTAATTATTATAAATTCAACACCAAAGGTAACGTTAACACTGAATTTGAATTTCATATTGTGAATGCAGACACTATAGTATCTATTCTTAATAAAATACAGTGAAAATCGGTCAGACCAGATGACATTAGTCTAGAAATGATAAAATTCTGCTGTACTTTTATCATACAATTCTTAACTCGCATAATCAATAGCTGCCTACTTCAAAACAAATTCTCAAATTGCTGGAAACATGCTTATATTATCCCTATTGCTAAAATTAAACAGCCTACCAATCTGAAACACCTACGTCCAATTAGCATACTTCCTGTGTTGTCTAAAGTACTTGAAAATGTAATAAACGATCAGCTAAGAGGTTACTTATCTAGTCACAATATTTTACCTTCTCTCCAAACAGGTTTCAGATCTCAGCACAGTTGCACTACTGCTCTACTAAAAGTTACAGATGACATATTACGTTCAACTGATCAAGGTAAGCTTTCTATCTTAATTCTTTAGACTTCACTAAAGCATTTGACACAATCGACCATCGCATACTATGCGCTATACTGCATTTCATTGGACTTAAACAAAATGCAATTGATCTTCTGACCGATTATCTTTCGGGCAGGTTTCAGTGTGTTAAATTACAAGAAAAAAAATCTAATTTTTCCCCTTTATTATCTGGAGTTCTCCAAGGGTCTATTCTTGGACCTTTGCTAATTTGTATTTACACATCAAATTTCAGTAACTGTGTGTGCTGATGACACACAAATATATTATTCTTTCTTTCCCTCTGATGTCCTAAACAGTGTTACGAAGATAAACATGGATCTACTAAATGTTTTCAATTTATTGCAGGAGCACAATTTATTTCTAAATCCATCAAAATCACAAATAATGGTGTTTGGCAGAAAGCACATATGCAATAATATACGAAACATCGAAATTAAAATTAACAACACCATAGTTTGTCAAATAGACGGTGTAAAAAATTTAGGATTGATGCTGGACAATTTTTTTAGGCTCTCCAATCACATCTCCAATCACATCTCCAAAAACATTCAAAAAGCTTATGCTAATTTAAGGAAATTATTTCCCCATAGACATTATTTTTTAACTAAACTAAAACTTGACTCTGTGAATCATTAGTCTTGTCTCAATTTACTTTTTGTAGTCCATTATATAGCCCTTGTCTAAGTTTTATCGACAAGAACAGAATTCAGAAAGTTCAAAACTCCTGTCTAAGGTATGTGTATGGTATTCGCAGATTTCAACGTGTGTCTCACAAGCTTGCTCAGATTGGTTGGTTGAATATGCAAAAGTGGTTCTATTTATGGTCTGCGTGTTTATTTCATAAGATTATTTTATTTGGAACGGTCGTTCATAATATCAACATCAGAAATAAAAGAACAATCACTCTACCGGCGCACACAACTGCTCTGTATAAATTCGCGTTCTCATGTAATGTCTCGAGGATATATAATTCACTACCCAACTCATTGGAAACATTAACTCCAATAGCTTTTAAACATTATCTATTTGAAATTTTATTCTTTTATCAAATTTATTTATTACTGAAGCAGTATGCTACTTTGAACCCTGCAGTGTTTTTCTTGTATAATTTTTTAACCATAACCACTAATTTAAAAAATTGTCTTTTGTAATAAATAGTGAGTAATTATTATGATCAGCCTCACTGAATAATAATATAATACCTATGTTGTAATTTAATTTATAGGTTTAGGACATTAATATAGAAGTGAAATATGTACTGGTAAGGTTTAAGGCTGGCATTTACACTTGACAGTTTCTTGCATTTAGTGCCAACTTATTTCCATTATTTTGAGACCAAGGCTATAGATGGAAACATGATCAATATTTTATAGAATTTTTGTAGGTCTTACCTATCCATTGACACAAAGAAATGTTGGAATTTCTCAATATTGATTATGTTCTGGCTAAAAAACATTAGAAGTGTTTTCAGTAAATAAATGCTGATAAAATGACGAAATATAGAAAATATTAAAAATTCTGGCAATGGATAGATACATGATTGATCCATCATAATCAGTATCGAGAAATTTTTTATCTTTTGAATTGATCATAAAATTATGGAAATGGTTTGACAAGAATTGATAAATATTTGGGAAATTCTGAACAATTTAAGGAAAGAATGTAGGCAACACGTCGCGCGCAGATAAGCCGACTACATAATTCATGCTGAGATAAGCAGGCAGATTATAGTTTTACGAAACTAATACTTCTCTCTATAGTGATACTTAGGCAGTATGGTTTTTTAAATTGTGCGTTTAGGTTTAGTTCAAGTATATAATGGAATAATATTACACTTTTCAATAAAATTTGAGTAGATTGGGAGTATTGTAAAAAATATATAATATAAAACATAAATAAACGTGTCTCGAAGAAACTGAACCAAGTAAAATATTGTAGGCGACAAGAAAGTTAAAAATAATTATTTTTGCATTACTGTAACGACGTAATTCTCAACAACGCATATTTTATGTATATTACGCGTTTCATCGATTGATGATTTTTTGCAAATAATAATTAGTGATTGGGCATTGCTAGTATGAGTTACATTTTCAATGTGAGTATGTGTTACCAAATATAGTATAACGAATTAAACGTTCGTTAAATAATATTTTATTCGACTGCATGAAGTAAAGAGTCTTTGATCATAATTTTTTAGCGTCCTAATATTAGTAGTTTTCCTTTTCGGCCTAGGGCAAAAAGTTAAGTAACCTAGCAACCACGACAAAAATTTATACTGTACTGAAAAGGTTACCTTTTCTTCCAAATATCCGAAACAAAAAACATCACTTTTTGACATAATCGAATAAAAATGTATTTTCCGCACAATAAACAAATAAAATGTATACTATATATTACAATATATAAACAATATTTTACAATATAAATGAAGTTGTGTTTAACCATTTTTAGAATTAGTAAAGAAATATATAGTCTGTTTTTTTGCTTTATGATTCAGAGCAGGCTTTGCATTTGCATTTTTGTAACAGTGTAGGTAGTTAGTGACAAAGAAAAAAACACTAGTTATGTCAAAAACCATTAGAACTGTCAATGTGTTAACTTATAAGCACTATTATACCTAATACGAGCTAAAATTACTGAACCATTGACATTAAATAAGGTATTGCTTTATTTTAAGTACGTTTATTTAAGCGTGATTGATATCTAAGAAACAGAAACGTCATAAAATTTCTAGACATCTATCTTTTATGTACTAATGTAAAAATAAATATATTATTAATAATTTGTTGATGATTTTTGTTTGTAGAACTGTGTTGTACAAGTTATTATTTATGCTACACATATAACAGGCATTTCAAAATAAAGAGATAATACAAAATACTCTGGTAGAACCATTTTCAGAGATATAATTTACCAGAATTTATATGGATACACTTCAGAATAGTCATCCAGAATCTGATTCAGAAGAGGAATAACTGTTTTTCAACCTTGCCTAAAAATGTCACCATTGATACACTTATGATAGCCCCTGTCATTATTGTCCGAGTCCAACAGTAAGTCACATCCTGGTAAAGTTTCATCCAAAAACATGAATATACATTTTTCACTATAATTTCGAAATTGTAAATATTTCCTTTAAAAGGCAATCCGCCGAAATGACATGACTCTTCTCACACAATTTTCTTCCATTCACAATTTTGTATTTATATCCCATATTTGTTAATGTGTAGTATAATTTTAAATGACTCCCAGTATAATTCAGTTCCTCCCTTGCACACAGCAATAAATCATCGAAAGTATAAAATTCCAAATTTTCTTCTTAATATCTTCCCTGAAACTCTGTTCCTCCCAAGTTAGAAATTCCTTTTCTTTATTCATATTATCATTCGGTTATTGCTGGAGTTGTAATTTTGCTTAGTTTCGATTTCTGTGTTGCATTCGAAATCTAGCATTATAAGAAATTGTTAGAAATGTTATATCTGTTTAATTCTTAATACTTACATCGAAGATTTGACCAATTCTTCCAAAGATGGCTGTTTTACTTAAGTTACCATTGATATCTTTTATATTACTAGAACGGCATTTTATAGCCTCTTTGGTTTTACTATTACCTAATACTGCTTTTTCGTGGCATTTTATTAAGATTTGCTGAAGTGTCAACTTGACAATCCTGGCGACCTGGATTTTGACATTAGTTATATTTTGTAAGTAAACTGTTGTACACTGCTAAAATAAGTTAAATGCAAAGCCTGCTCTGAATCATAAAGCAAAAAAATACTATAGTTTTAGAGTAAGTAATTTAAAATGTAAAAATTAATTATTTGAAAGTAGGTAAATACAGATCATAAATCACCAAACTGCAACTAACACAAATATCTATATACATATCGGTAAACCGCAAAATTTTCAAAGATACTTCTTACGCAATTCTTGACCTCTAACTTTACGGGGATCGATTAATTCAGGCAAAAGTGCACTTTTGTAAAAAGAGACAAGTTTGGGAACTCGGCTGTCCCAGAAATTTCCATCCTTGTATATAATTTGATAAAACAAGTCTTTTGGCGTCCATACAACAAAATAACATTTGTTTTTATTTGCGATGTTCAATTGACCTTGTACTTGGTGCATATAATTGTCATTATTCTTTAATTGAAGACCACCGCTGTCATCAAATGTCAAAAATTTTATAACACCATTTTCAGTTGCTTCTTTCGGTGTTGACATTCTTGAATTATAAGAACATTTTACTTCAATGATGGCGTCATCACCTACTAATCCATCAGGAGATGCAGCTAAAAATGGATATTTTGGGTCTACAAATAGGCCACAACTTGTTACTTCTAATCCAGAAATTTCTTGAAATTGGGTAATTGCTCTGCTTTCGTTTTGTATGCCGTAGTGAGTTGCCAAAGATCCAAAAAATTCTTGATATAGAAGAGCCTTTACTGTGTTCGCTGTGGAAGTGGTTTTCTTTAGTTTTGCAACTTTACCAAAATTGGATGCAGTTATCTTTTGACCCGCATCGTCTTCCATAAAGAATTATTCCTTTGCCGTACAGTTAATTTTTGTATTTCTGCTGGGTCTTCATTTTTCAATTGCTCAAGGAATGTTGCTTCTTTTTCTAAATACGCCGCAGTCTCCATATCTTCAACATTGGCATTTTCTCCGTAATCACCATCATCATCTAAAATATGGAATAACTTTTTTGATCTCGTTCCTTGAGTTTTCGCACGTCGTTTGTAGTTCAAATTTCGAAGTTTTGTTTCGCAATAGGATTTTGCATACTTTCCTGGACTACATGTCGCAAATAATTTCTGCACTTTATAATTTAATTCCCCGCTATTGTTGAAAGAAGTAACTGCAGCTCCACATCGTGCTGTATAAGACCCTCGTTGCGAATAATTTATTCTTTTTCCCGCCACATATTTTGCAACAACGGAGTTGAACGTCTTAACAATATTAGTGTCGACATCTTCCATCAAGCTGTTCGCGTGCATGGCTACCCTATTAACCGCATTGACAATATCTTCATGAATGGGACTTGACGTAAATTCGGGGTATATGTTTTCTTCATTTTCTTTTGAACCGTTACAAAAATAGTCCGCACAATCATTGTGTTCACCAAAAATGTGTTTATAACCGTTTAAGATGTCGGATTTGAGTAGAGAGACTTTTTCTTTTGTAGGAATCGGTTGATTTTTCCTGTACTCGACTACTTTAGTCACGCCATAACGAAAACGTAGATGACTTTTTAATAAGTGTGATTTAATCAATGTAGCCCAGACATATTAGGGTTTGACCTTGAAAAAAATAATGTAAATCTGAAAATTGGTAGAAATAATATATTTAGTGTACTGAACAACATACCAAAAGTCCTAAGCGGTCCTATGTCGGCTTCATGATGAAAAAAGGCATAGGCGGGTATTTCGGGTTTATACAGGATATTATTCTACATATCGTGTTTTGCCATCAATATATAACTTAATAGGTATATATATCTCACTATTCATGTATTTTATATCATACATGTATACAATAATAATAATAACTAGCAACCAGTGAGACAAATGTCTCATTTAATAAAACAAAAAAGACCGTTTTTCAAATAGAACGCGCTTTCGAGAAATCACGTGATTTCTCGAAAACCGGAATTGTCACGTGATTGAAATTCGGTTTCTGACCTGACATAACCATTCCAAACAAATAACTTCAATAACTTTTTTCTCTATCTCTTACGGTTTGGCTGCTGAAACAGCGTCCCGGACGGACCAGCGTCCCGGACGGACGAAAATCACGTGATTTCTCGAAAACCGGAAGTGCCACGTGACTGAAATTCGGTTTATGACCTGACATGACCATTCCAAACATATAACTTTCATAACTTTTTTCTCTATCTCTTACGGTTTGGCTGCTGAAACAGCGTCCCGGACACACAAAACAGCGTCCCAGACAAGCCTATTATATATATGGATCTTTGTTCCACCAGAAGCTTATTTAGTGTTTGGAAAAAGGTCAAAAAGGTAAAAGCAAAATTTAAAAAAATTTTACATACAATATATTTTTATTTTAGAATAAAACTCGAAAACTTAGTGTCGACAAAATGAGTAGAACCGGAACCTAGAACAAATTAAATCTTGTTTTCCTTTCTTTCGTTTTAAGTATAATATGGTTGCTTACTTATATTTCGTCTTGATCATCGTCGACTTCAACTTCATTTACTGGAGTATCGTAACTGCAGCTTCGACCCCTGCAATTTATGCACATTATTGAGCAAGCAAGGCCTGCAGTTCTACATGAACACCGAGCCCGCATTCAGATTTACACCCACAGGATACCATCTGCAACAGTTCATTTTTTTCTTGATAGCTTCATGTCGGAGAACTGCAACCGAAGACTGCCTTCATCGCATGGTTGCCTAATTCCATTGCATTATGACAATTAATAGTTTGATCTCCAACAAACCCAGATGATAAAGACCGTAAGGAACTACATTCCTGCCTAGGAGAGCGGGTCGACAGCCAATTTATAAAAAGGTTCAAATATTTTGCATCCACTGATCTTCTTGAATCTCTAAGTTCAACGTGTTGTTTTGTTGAAGTTCTAGTAATACCAGTCAGTTCAACGGAACTACAAATTTTAAGACATCCACAAAAAGAGAGCACGAAATATGCTAGCTGACTATCAGATATACCACGGCCATGAGTGAGACCTCCCTGAACTTTTCAAAGGCGCATCAAAGACTGTTCGATCGCCATATCTGTTGAATGTTTACGTGCAGAAAATGACACATCTGAATCATAAAGCTGATTTTGTTTATAATCTTTTAAATAAATATTTGCCTACCACCACATACTTTCCTTCACTAAGTAGTTTATTACAGTAAAAACAAACGTTTTCCATTATTATCACCAATTTATATCAATAACATCACAAAAAATTACGCGCGTATAAGTTACACAGTAATGCAAGTGCAGTCTGCTGTAGACACGCACTGATTTATAGTTTAGCCACGTTGTTACGCCCTTCGATCTTTCTGCGGTAAGCAGAATTTGTCAAAGAGCATAATATATTTCAATTAAAAAAATATGAACTCAGTTGGTAATTACCATTACATTCATAGAGGTCAATGGCAAATTATATGCGTTATTATTAAGGAAAAAACTTTTTTAATTTTCTTTTGTCAAAAATTACATGAAGCCGGCATATTTCGCTTTAGGACTTTTGGTATGTTGTTCAGCACAACAAATTTAATATTCCTACCGATTTTTAGATTTACATTATTTATTTCTAGGTTTTGGTAAAATTTAATCTAATATGTCTGGGCTAAATGGAGACACTTTTGGTTTTTTAGCTGCTTCTTTGATTTTATTGCCTAGATTTCTGAGGATGTCGTTTTTGCACTCTATCTTCTGAATTAGAAATTGTGGTCCATAAGGAGCAGCATCCTTAATTTTCGCATAACGCTGCTATCGCCGTCTCCTATTAGTTTTCCGTAAATTAAACCATGCATATCAATAGATTTTTTGAAGCCCTCTACGATTATTCCAGCTTCCATAGCAGCTGTAGAAGCATGCCAATTTTTGAAACAGTTGTGCTCAATTGCCTTTTGTAATTTTCTTCTTGCTGGCATATTCGACAATATTTATTTTTTATGGCAACATATAAATTTTTTTTGGTTCGCCAACCAATAATAGCGCCTACACCCGACAAGGTGTTATAATTCGATTTGTAAGATCGTTTTGACCATGCGCCATCCGCAGCAACAGTAATTATTGGTACCCCATTGTCATCAAGTTCGCCAGCTTCTATTGCCAGCTTCTTTGCTTCTTTCCTGCTTCTATCATTTCATCCCATCCTAAGGCCGTTATACCAGTGTATACTGTTTCCTGGTGTTTGAAAAATGTCCGACTCGAGATTGGTGGAATATTTAATGCAGAAGTGATTTCTGCCAAACACGCGTAACACCACCGGTGCATACAATTCCTAATGATAAAACAAAATTTAATTAACGAATAACAAGAAGATTTCGAAATTTTCATCTTTGACGATGTATAAAACTTATAATCAGTGGCGTAACTACAAAAAATGCCCCCCCCCCCCCCGCAATTAAACCCCTACCCGGGTGGGATAGGGTTATCAAAAATGTATACACTGCGTTCGTAAAGTAAACCCCCCCCACCCTGCTTAAATTTTGCTAAACTTGAATTAGGAAAACCAAACATTTACTTTAACAATTTCAAAAATTTTATTTTTATTTAAAAAACAGTGTTCGTAATATTACCGCATTGATATAAAATCAAAATATAGTCCGTATACTCCAAATATATGTTTCAATTTGAAAATATGGATTTTACTTTCAGAAGTTAGATTTGCAGTTCAAAAACAATTTGATTTGAAAATTTGGATAGTTTATTTTAAAAAATAAATTTAAATGTTTCAAACATTATTTTTCAATTTTATAATATTTCGATATTATTGCAACCATTTATAATATATTTGAAAATCACCGACACGAAAACTGGAGAAAACCTATTAAAATCCGAAATATCTCGACAACATGGCAGTAACTTCAACAGCGACTTTTTGCTGAAAATTAAACACGGAGTTCTAAAATTCTACCAGATTTTAAAAAAGCCAGTGGCGTACATTTACGTTTTGGAAAAATTGTCAACATGGGAATGCACGCCAATGACCCAAAGATTACAAGACATGTTCGATAATTATGTATACCAAATTTAGATATATTATATACAGTGTGTTTCACTTTACATGGAAGCACCCCTGTATTTTCTTTGTTTTTGTATGAATCGATTTGAATTTTTTACCAGTTGTACAACTCACCAAGAGGCATCTATTCATGTCTTTGAGCGCAAATGACGTTATTAGCCTGGCCTACTACGATCAAGAACATGGGTCCTATTGTCAATATTTTGTATCGCGTTAGAGTTACAGCAAAAAGTTATTAAGAAAAGTTGTTTAGAATCAAAAGAATACCCCAAATACCGATTTTCGTTTAATAATTCGAATTTTAATTTTTATCCATAAATTTGTCAAAGTCCCAAATTTCAACTTTTAACTTGTATCAAATGGTGCCATGGAGAACTAACATTTTCATTATTGCTGCAAACGTCATTAGCTTTTAATAATGGCTGAATTACGTTTAACTGTTGCTGAGAAAGTAGAAATAATTAGAATTACTTGTGATAATGCAAGATCCAATAGAGAAGTAACTAGAATATTTAATGGAATGCATCCAGGGCGTGCACCTATTTTTCCTGGCACTTAGTTTCTGACGATGCAGACAGCGGCAAATTTTCGATGGTGCAATAGTTACATTTAATGCCATATCTCAGGAGGATTAGCGTCATAAACCGCCAAAATCATTTCCTCCAAGGGACACTCTCGAACTATTCTTCTTGGTCTGGGCTTAAAAACATTTCCAGTTAAATTAAAAAGTTGATTAATTTCTGAAACAGTTCCAGGATAAATAGGTGCACGCCCGGAATGCATTCCATTAAATATTCTAGCTACTTCTCTAAGGATCTTGCATTTTCACCAGTAATTCTAATTATTTCTACTTTCTCATCTACAGTTAAGCGTAATGGAGCCATTATTAAAAGCTAATGACGTTTACAACAATAATAAAAATGTTGGTTCTCCATGGCACCATTTGATACCAAATTAAAAGTTGAAATTTGGGACTTGGACAAATTTATGGATAAAAATTAAAAATTCGAATTATTAAACGAAAATCGGTATTTGGGGTATTCTTTTGATTCTAAACAACTTTTCTTAATAACTTTTTGCTGTAACTTTAACGCGATGCAAAATATTGACAATAGGACCCATGTTCTTAATCGTAGTAGGCCAGGCTAATAACGTCATTTGCGCTCAAGGACATGAATAGATGCCTCTTGGTGAGTTGTACAACTGGTAAAGAATTCAAATCGATTCATACAAAAACAAAGAAAATACAGGGGTGCTTCCATGTAAAGTGAAACACACTGTATACAGGGTGCCCGCTTTTGCCAATGTCGTTTTCGTCTCGCAACTCTTTTATTATTAACAATTTTTGAAATATATGAAAACTTTTTTAATGCAACTTTTTAGCTAGAATATTATAGCGGTATAAAAAATTTTACACGACATTTCGATTTTTCAGAATCATCGTCAAGTTCATTTTTTCTTATAGGCGCCATATTTCAACATTTAATTTTAATTTATTACATTACACTATTAAAAGTCAAATCTTATGTTGTTTTCCAATATGTATTGTTATCAATATGCCTTTTTTAAAATTAAATGGATAGAGCTTTATACATTTTCAAATTTAGAACGAAAAATTCAATCGAAATGCGTATAAATACAATATGGCCCCCATAAGAAAAAAATGAATCCGATGATGACTCGAAACTCTATTAAAATGTACTTTGGGCAAGACAAACTACTGAACGCAAACTGTCACATCAACAAACGTTATGATTTTATTTTGTTTGCATTTGTTTTTCCATGGGTCCCATGGCATTTAACGTTTTTTTGAAATAATCGCAGTTTGCGTAACATAAACTGTATCATGTTATACATTGTTGAAATCGGCAAGAAAATATCTATTTAACTGTTAAAAAAATCTAATATAGCGCCTATCAGCAAAAATGAACATGATGATGATTCTGAAAAATTGAAACGTTGTGTAAAAATTTTGATACCGCTACAATATTCTAGCTAACCTTCTTCGTATCTATTCAAATAAGCGAGATGCCCATGTTCAGCTTCGAAGAGCGGGCACCCTGTATATATATTATATATAAGATATTAATTACCTAACACTGCAGCCGTTCTAACATCAAGCTGATCTGTAGCTGGATCTTCCGTGGATACAGTATCTACTTTGTTACACATTTTGCACTGAGTTGTAAAAATGCTGCGAAAACCAAGTCTCTTTTCGCTAATAATTTCCACATCACAAAATGTGCAATCAAAACTATTGTAACAGCCTGTGTTGACTAATTATTTGCTCACTTTTGAGCTATAAATAATTACCACTGTTAATGAACTTTTTAATCTCAGGCAGCTCAGGTGCCAAGGTCCAATTTACTCTCTCAAGTATATAGAAAAGCACATATAACATAAAAGGGATTTATTTGGGTATAACTATTTACATTGTAACATAATAAAAATATTTCCCGTATTTGGTACAAAAGAAAATCGATTTCTTCCCTGGTCTCTTCGAGCGCCTGGCAGGCAGACAACCCCCTTTGCTTCACGGGTTGGACAGGTTGCGGATCGCCAAGATCGCGCACGTACCGCTATTGTGGCTGGCGCAAACGTCCTCTAGCGGCCAAGACTGTAAATATAAAAATTCGAGGTTAACTTTGTTTATAATTGCCGGACATAGTAAATTCGGGTGTAATCTTGTTTATTTCGGGGGCTGTGACTATAAATCAACGTAGGGCGAAGGTCTGACTTGCTCTAACCTAATCCGCAGTGCCGAATAGCTTCTTTTAGCAAGTGAAATGACAGCGTATCAAATTTCTTTGGAAACGGTGTTAACCTTCAAATTTGCTAATTAAATCATGGGGATTTTAATTGTTGAATTAAAGCACTACGGACAGGCTCAGGACGTCTATAAAACCGGATTCCTCTAGGTGAGTAAAGCTCTGAATTTTCATAACAAAATTACTCGGCGCATTTGCCGGGGTTGACCTTGCCCTCAAGATAAGTTTACGTGATTAATCTCGGGATTCGAAATTTTTACTTGGATGCAAAAGCACTCACAGGTGTTGCATGAAATTAATTACCAACTTTCTGAGAGACGAGTGAAGCTCTCTTAGGTTTTACGAATTAAGTTTTGTGTTTTGGCGACCAACAAAAGGGGAGCTTCTCCCGAGGGGCTTTAAAATAGGGAAAAGACAAGTCGGTATACTAGGAGCCGTTTCTACAGGTTGAGAAAAATTTATAACAAATCGTTTTAGGTCGATAATCACGAAGCCATCAACGATTTTTATTGTAACGTATTCAGGAAAGTTTAACAGAAATCGAGATTGATTTATAACAAGTCGTTTTAGGTCGATAATCACGAAGCCATAAACGATTCTCGTTAAAGCGTATTCAGGAAAGTTTAACAGAAATCGAGATTGATTTATAACAGGTCGTTTTGGGTCGATAATCACGAAGCCTCAAAACGATTCTTGTTATAGCGCGTTCAGGAAGGTTTCACAGGAATTTCTAGTCGCAGGAATCAAGTGAGTCTCTGCTGCAAGCGTAAACTAATTTATACATTACCCATACTGTTTATCAGTGCTGGAAATTTGGGAGGGATGCGCCGAACAACGTCTTGTCGATGCGGGCGCAGAACGATGGTTTTTGCTGCGCCCCGGCGATGGTTTGCTAGCTGAATGTGACGAAATTTTTGCGGGCCCAAATTAAAACGCATATAAATGTGTAGAAATAATAATTTCGGCCGACGCTAACGTCACACCATTGTGTTGAAAAGATTGGAGAGTTTTCAGTAGGTACTGTAATCTACTATTCTTCGTCCAGTAAAATCGAACGATTCTTGAGGTTCTTCTACTTCTATGACCAGCTCTGGCAATTCATCAGAAAACTCTTCGGATGTTTCGAGAATGGCTGGTGACTTCTCATTTTCAACAGAAGTAGTATCGACAATATTTTCGCTGACATCTTCGCTGATAGAACAATCACTAACACGATCACTTGAATCTTTTGAATCACTCAACACATCAACCCGTTTTTTGCGCTTTGCAAAACGCGCCCGTTTTAACTGCATCTTACAACTTTTTGGTTTGGACAAATAGGCAACACGTTTATTTCCTTTTTTTTTAAATTTAAAAGTGACAACACAAATTACGAACAATCAAGACTGAACGAAAATTGCTAATAACATCAGGGTTAACAATTTGCGATTTTATACTGAAGTAGTAGGCCTACTAAGCAACTGATAATTTGAGGAGGGGCAAAACAATAACCAGTTGCATACGCACCTCATTAATTTTATTATTCGACATACTAAACTTTATTATCATTACTCATCCATAAAAGCAACATATTTTCCGTTTCCTGGAAGTTCTAAATAAGATAACTTTTAGGAATGCATTTAGGCAAGCACTGTAAGTAGATAACAGCTTTGCAATAACAATAATGAGCAATTTATAACATCATTACCGATGACTAGCAAGAATGCAAAAACATTGTTGTTGAATTTATATATTTATTATTAGTTTAATGGTCTGTTCATATTTGTTTTGGTTACCGTATAGCTAACCCTATATAACAAATATAGCAATAAAAGAGAATTTTGAAGAGTTAGATTATTTTTGAAATACAGAACTGCCTATGTTCGTTTTATATGCTTTATACAAAAAATAAGTCTGAAATATTTGAGCACCATTAGCCAGGTAGATAGTATACGTCGAGTTGTAAGGGTAGGTAATCGGTTGTAATCGGCTTATCCTGCAAGCATAGCTCTAGCATAGTGAACAAAATTATATTTGGTCGTTAGGCAACCCAATATACAAGAATTTGAAGTTCTCTTTAAGTAAACTCCAGTCTTAAGTGGTAGAGCAGGTTGTACGGTGAAGTACCTACACTACTAAGCTTCACCTTGTGATTCTTTTCTTTTCTCTTCTTTCTTTCTTCCTCTCTCATTATATTTACGTACAAGAAACGAAAAGAATAAAGACGTTTATTATTATTATTATTATAAGGCAACAGAAAAACATAGTTTGTTACAGGTATAAGGAGTCATTCTGGAAAATATCCTTATTCGTATTGTAATAGCACATAAAGGTGGCAAAGAATGGTAATTTAGTTGTGCAAATGAGCTCTTCTTAAGGAGAGTATCCATATTTGTGTTCAATATTCAACGCTTGTCTTGACTCTTCTGCTTCATGCTGCCGGCTGTTTAAATAACTTGTAAATAAGCTTGCAATATGCATGGTGATACAAAATCTTATACAAACATGGCACCATCTGACTTACATAGTGGAAAAACATATTTGTGTAGTATTTTTAAATACAAAACAACGCAGAATATTTATGTAGTGACAAACTTGAGTGCAAATACAGGGCAAAATATGATGGATACTTTGTATATAATTGCATATAGAGTATTTGTGATGTATCTGAGAACGGCTTTAATTTTAAATTATTTGTAGCTTTTAATACAACCAAGGTGCCCAATAAATCATACGTTTTGTGATGTTTTATTGCTAACTTCTAAAAATTTATATAAGAACAAACATCTTTTTGATTGTAAATGATTATGTAATGCTCTACATTGGTAATAAAGTCATAAAGTGCAGTATACATTATTAGCACGGCGCTGCAAATTATAAGTTATTTGTTATGTATACTGATGTTGAATTCACTGTGTTTTGAGGCAATAATGAGTGCTATTGTTTCTAAAGAACTTATATTTTCACACGTGTATACCAACACAACTTACTTATACAAAATCGTTACAGTTACTTTTTGTTTTGTACTAACCTAAATTAGTATAACCAGCAACTGATCTGGTAGCAACTATCTATTAACTTAACAAGGACTCCAGTAGGTACTATTGCGGAAATATAAAGCGGGACACTAAAATTTGCCTAAGTTAAATTATCTGAATGAATTCATTGTCGATGTTATCTCACGCTGCTTATATTGCATTACCCAGTTTCTTTTGGTTCATTGGCATGTGGTAGATAGGATTTCATAAACAATTAGGAAGGCAAAATTACAATATTCAAATATTTAAAAAGGGTGCTACAGGACTTGTCCCGGTTTATGTTTCCGCGACTGTACGTTTTCATGGCCTAGGCCGGTAGCAACTAACGCTGCCGTTGACGACATCAGGTAAGTATTTAAAACAAACTGTTACACAACTTGTTAAGTTTAGTTAAAGGATGCATCTAAATTTTACTATACTATTTATTGATGTAAATTAAACGTAGTTATTTATATAATGGGTATTGACAGTATTTAATTTCAAAATAGATCTTGTTCTGGTCAACTATACAAACAAATTTTTTACGACATACGGCCGATATTTGCATTTATAACCTCACTAGTGATGTACTAGCTTGGCCATAAATGCTTAATACCTTAAACAGCTATTATAGTTTCCAGTTTCGCTAGCTAAGTAAGTGTGCAAAATATTTTTTTCAGATTTTGTATAATGTGCTATTTTACTAAATTCAAAATTGATTAATAAAGTGGGACTTTGGTGCATAGAAATGTCACTTTACTATATAGTAATGTCACTGAGGTTAGCAGGTTAGGTTTTGTGTCAAATTCGAAGTTAGCAGGTTAGGTTTTGCGTCAGTCTGTGTCAAAACTGACGGAAAACGTAACCTGATAACCTCGAATTTTACATAGTCTTACAGTGCCACCATCATATTATTCATACATTTGAATTTCCACAGCCACTCTTTTTAATGGACATGTGGTATAATGCTTTTATATAAATGTTTGTTTATAAATACTAATACAAAAAGTGAAAAAATAGTATACACACTTTGTAAGAAAAGTAGTTTTACTAAACTTATATAGCTTTTTATGTTAGTCGCTCGCTCGTACTCAATCAAGCTATATTCGTTTAGTAAAACTTTATTTTTCTAAACTTGTTGTGTAAGATACTATTATCTACTCTAGTGGGATAAGTAACTAATTACGTCACTCATTTGACACTATTTTCGTTAGGTAACGAAGCTCATTACTCCACTCAGTTATGTAATGGCTCCATTGCCTAACTGAGTGGTATAATGGCTTTATTACCTAAGTGAAATAGTGTCAAATGAATGACATAATGACATTTGCCTACCAAAATATTTTGGAAAATGACAGATCTGACATTTTTCTTAATGCACTTTTCTCAATTTTATGCAGTTGTAGATAAGATTTTGTACAATACATGTGTGATAATGCATTTTTAATATACTTGTGTGCTTACCTAACTCGTTTGTAACTTACACACACGTATATTAATAATGCTTTTATCCCACTTGTATAGTAAATAACTGTTATGCAACTACTCATAATAAGCATGTTACAATGGTCATTTCAAGTAAAGAAAGTCCATTATTTGTTACTAGTGAGAGAAAAATACAAAAGTCATGAACAAATAACAATTTACCGTAATAACGAATCTGCAGGAAAAAAGAGAGAGGAAGGCCAAAGGGAATATGGTTGGCAGTAGTGGGAGAGGACCTGTTATTAGTGCGAAGTGGCAAGGGAAGCCATAGGACAGAATAAAATGGAAAAGAATAAAAAGATTTCAAGCAAGCTATGAGTCTACAAGACCTGTAGAGCTATACATATTGTATATACAGGGTGATTCAAAAGGTACCTATTATCTAAAATTAAGGGTATAATGTGGGATGCTACAAGAAGCAGAACATGTTAATAAACCCATGTGTTATTACCAATCGTTATCTAGTTACAAAGGATTTTTTTGGCGTTAACATTATTCTGTTAAACCAAGTGATCTAGGAAATAGGTAAAACAAACGCTAATTTGTTATGACAGAAGGTGTTTCAAGCTTGAATTATTTTGTTTTCTAACAGCCAGTCTTATAAAGATCACTAATCTGAGGTTAACTTTAATTCGTTGTTAAAATAAACACTAGCGCTTCAAAATGTGTTTACTAATGGATAAAATGTCATAAGCACTAACGTTTTGATGCGCTTTTGTTTATTTTAACATGGAATTAAAGTTAACCTCAGATTAGTGGTCTTTATAAGACTGGCAGTAAGTGTCATAATGATGGAGCGTTTTTCTGTATGTGAATATGCAGAAATGCATTTTTCCGCCAATCGTACTAGAATTGACACATTATTGATAAAATTTTGTTGATCAAAGTCAAACATTCCACTACATCAGCCGTTGCTAGGTAATTTATAATAAAACTGTACAGGAATAATATTCCCGTCTTATGCCGGGAATATTTTTTCCACGTTTTCCTATTTTTTTAATTACTAGTATCGATCGGTGGAAAAATAGTATGTATATCTTGGACAAAAAGCAACATTTTCAGACTCCTGTGTTGTTAATTCACAGTTGTCCGGGAATGTTACGCTTTTCGTTCTAGATACACAATGTACTATTGTGTGTGGCTATTCCAGTGGAAATGCTCATGCAGCTATGGTAGATTATTGGAGAGGGTTTCATCATTACCATACTTAGGGCCGGTTGCAGAAAGCAATGTTAAGTCTGGTGTTAGCTAACGCGACGTCAAACTGGACAAAAACGAATCAAATCTCAAATGCTTATGGTAACTAATACATTAGTAAACAAAATTTGATGCGATTTTGTTCACTTTGACGCGATGTTAGCTAACACCAGACTTAACATTGCCTTCTGCAACCGGCCCTTAGAAAACAACAATAATCCAAGCTTGAAACACCTTCTGTTAAAACAAATTAGTGTTTGTATTATTTCCTAGGTGACTTGATTTAACAAAACAATAATAAAGATAAAGAAATTCACTGTAGGTAACTAGATAACGGTAGGAAATAAAACAACCTTAAGTTTGGACCATAGATTTTGAATTACCCTGTATATAATAACTAATGCAAGGTTTGTTTGTAATTTCTAAATTTTATAAATAGCACATCAAATGTTGTCAGTGTCAAAAATTTAAATTTAAGAGAGGTGTTGGATAAAACGTGATATTGCACTCATGTGGAATGCGTAGTAGCCACTCAACAAAATTAACCACTCTGCCCTACTGGCGTCGTGGTTGAACTATTTATTTTGTGACTTATTATGCTACATTCCACACTACAATAAATATTGTCTTACAGAAACAGCTTTTGATATACTTTACGCAATCGTTTTTAGTGACTAAAAACAGCTATTATTCGTAAGAGATTGTAACGTGTTTCATTATACACTGCTGCAAATTCTATGACAGTTGACAGTTTATACAGTGTTTGAACTTTATTGTACAAATGCTGCTGTTTTAAGATAAAACTTCGTAAAACTCTCAAAGAAGATAGCTCACTTTCCATTTTGGTTAACCTGTTCAATAGTATATATACAAGACATGGATAATACCGAGAGATTGGTTAAAATCGATCTTCGTGACAATACCCTAAAAACCGAGTGCAAAATACTGCAGAGACTACAGAACTATCAGTCTAAGGAGCTACGTACTAAAGATATTTCTAAAGATTATTCATCATCACATTTATCGCAAATATGGAGAGAAGATCAGCGATTCTCTGTATGGCTTCCGCAGTAAATTCGGAACAGGAGAGGTACTATTCAGTGTGCCGGTCCTGATACAACGCTGTCTAGACGTTAGTCTTTGCCAACTTTTTGAATTATGAAATAGTATATTGCAATACAAGTGCGGAAAAGAGATCATTGCAAAACCAGTACGAAAGTACGCGTTTTGCAATGGCTCTTTCCACACGTGTATTACATACTATTTTTTCTACTACCACAAGAAAAATTTAACTTATATTTATTGTAAAATTTCTACATTTGTCTAAATATCTATTATATTAATCCCAATTTGATCAAGCGACTTATACGGTTGCTACGGAGACTAGTAAACGACGCAAATTAAATTTGACGTTTTGTGAGTTTCCTGCAATTGTTAAGCCAAATTTCCAATAAAAACTAAAAATGGACGAATTTGAAGGTCAAAATGGTAGCGAAATGGTTTCTAATACTCCACCACATGTTTCTGAAGCGGCCAAGACTGCATGCCTGGAATTACTACCTCAAGAAATCCCGACGACGGTATATCAGAGAATACGACACTTTTAAGGAGTGGTGTACTAAAGAAAACGTAACAAAGATAACGGAAAATACTTTATTGGCTTATTTGCTGAAAAATCAAGACACTTGAGAGCATCGACAGTTTGTGGTCTTCTTATGCCATCTTAAAGAGTTCTTTGATTGTTGAAGAAAATTTGGATATCTTAAAGTTTACGAAGCTTATTTCTTTGTTAAAACGTAAATCAGTGGGCTATAGGGGGAAAAAATCGCTTACTTTTACGAGAAACGAGATAAGCAAGTTCTTTATTGAAGCTTTACACCTATTAATTTTTAATGATTAAGGTAAATAGAAGACAATTATATTTTATATATATTTTAATCATCCCATTGGTTGCAGGTTGCACTCATTTTGGGGGTGGCTGGTGCTTGTCGCCGAGACGAACTCATTAAATTAACTGTAGACGATATACAAGTAGAGATACTTTGCTAATTGTTAAAATACCTGATACGAAGACTCATATAACGCGTAGTTTCACAGTAACAGATGGCGAGGAAATTGGTTATCGTATTTTAAAAAATATGCTTCTCTCCGACCACCAATAGAAAATAGAAGGTTCTTTTTAGATTACAGAATAGGAAAATGCGCGTCTCAACCGGTGGGAATAAATACTTTGGTAAAATACCCCAAAGTATTGCTAAACACTTAAAACTTCCCAATGCATCTGCGTATACAGGGCACTGTTTTCACAGAACTTCTGTGACGGTTCTTGCCGGGGCAGATATACTTTCATTAAAACAACATGGTGGATGAAGTTCAATGCGGTGACCGAGAGATATATAGGAGACTCTATACAAACTAAAATAAAAAATGCCAAAAGAATTATTAACAAACCCGAATATCGACCTAATGCTCAATCTGAGTCTACTTCCAGTGGATCAGCTGATGTTATTGGTTACTATAATAATAATAATGTTGCAGAGGACATTCCGTTCCAACTAAATCAAAGAACAGACCAAAATGTGTTGAATTCCATTCCCAATTTGAATGTAACTAATTGTACGTCGTGCGTGTTTAATTTAATATTAAAAATTAATAATTACTACTCGTTACTACTATCTTAAACTTTACGAATAAATGTTCTTAATATTAAAAATGTATAATTACTACTTGTTACTGCTATCTTAAATATTACGAATAAATGTTCAAATAAATTGCTGTAGTCTTTAATAGCAATCTAAATTTTCCACACCCAATTTAGCAAAGCATCATTTTCAACACTAGTTTCTATGGAAACGGGTTCAGAAAATCCTATTTTCTATAGTGGTTGTAGAAAAAGGCATTTGGCACTGTAAATAAACCATAGCCAACTAATAGACATACTAAGGGAACAAAGGGTAGATGGACAAAATATCCGCATCATAGCGAATTTATACTGCAATCAAACAGCAATCAGACGAGATAATGTTAAATAGAGGGGTTCGACACGGCTATGTTTTCGCCCCTGCTTTTCAACCTTTACTTAGAAAAAATATTCAGAGAAGCCCTAGATGACAAGGACATTGAAGTAGTCGGCGGTGTAGTGGCGAACAACCTTATATATGCTGACGACACGGTACTACTAGTTACCAATATAGAACATTTGCAAGAGCCAGTGCCAACGGTTGGAGAACACAGTATGTGCATGGGGCTTAAACTCAACGTTAAAAATCTGGTGTGATACACTCACACAACTTCCTTTTACAGTGATCTTATAATTAGTCAAAAATTTCATTTTTAATTTTTAAAAATTTGTCAAACATTTTCAAAAATTACAAATCCTACAAAAACGGTACAAAATAGAGCGTTAGTTGAAGAGACAAATTTTCTCTAGAATTTTAAGGTGAATTCAAAAATGTAATAATATACCGGGTGTTTTATTTAGAATAGGATTTAATAAAAAAATTATAAAAAAAAACAAAAGAAACCCACTTTAGAAGTATTCAACTGGAAAATCACCTATGTCACATCAAAACACATTAAAAATGTAATAAAAATGTAAAGTTTAAAAAAAATCGTTGGAGCCGTTTTTGAAAAAATCGAAAAAAACTGAAAAATCACAAGAGTAAACACCTACTTTCGGTTATGCGATTTTCTTCAAAAGCTTGCTGTCTCATCTACATAGTACATAAAACTTATATATGAAGTTTCAACGCCATACCTCTTTTCGTTTTTGAGATATTCTGTTCACAGGCAGACAGACACACACACAGACAGACAGACACATACACAGACAGACAGACAGACCAATGAAAAAAAATATGTTTTTTGTGTTCAGGGGACTCTAAAACGTGAAGATCTGTTGAAAACTCAATTTCGAATTTTTGGGGTGAATCCAAGACCTACTTCCTTTATCGTAAAAGGAAGTAAAAAGGCCAAATGGTTTGCAGTAAGTAAAAATTCTATTCAGGCGAGGTTAAACCTGACAGTTGAAAACGAGATTGTTGAACGTGTCAGCTCTTATAAATATATTGGTTGTCATCTAAACGATAAATGGGACATGACATCGGAAATTAGAAGTCTCATCGAACAAGCTAAGCAAGCATTTGCTAATATGAGAAAGTTCTTACTAGCAGACATCTGAAAATTGTTCTTAGTATTAGACTGTTGCGGTGCTACGTTTTCAGTAACCTTTTCTATGGGATTGAGGTGCAGAAGCTACCAGGCCATGTGCAAGAAATTGGAGGCTTTTAAGCTGTGAGCCTATCGAAGGCTAATGAAAATTTCTTGGACTGGCAGATTTAGAAATATAGACGTTTTGCAGCGTATAAACAAACCAAGACAAGTTTTAAACACCATAAAAAGAAGAAACTTCGAGTAGATTGGCCACATCATTCGTAACGACAAATGCAGGTTACTCCATATTATAATTCAGGGAAAAAATAAAGGGAAAGCGTAGTCCGGGCCGTCGTAGGACATCAATAACTCAATAACTTTTATTCGCAACCATATATGTAATGTTAACATTCCTGACCTCATTTGAGTGGGGGAAGTCGTACATTTCAGCCCGCTACTTCCCGCACTCACTTCTCCTTCAAGTGCGGGAAGTGAGTGCGGGAAGTACATTCCCGACCGCTGAGTAGGTAGGGACACTGGGAATCTCGTTGATCCATTCATGCGCTTCACAACCTGACGTTTCATAATATAATAATTTTTCCAATTATTGTTTAGAATAAAGTGGTTGCGAATAAAATAGTATACAAACCTCGACAGGAAGTTTCCTTAGTCTCGAGATAATAGCTGATTTCGACGCTTCGCGTCTCAATCAGCTAACTAATCTCTCGACAGTAATGAAACACTTCCCATCTCGGGCTGTAATATACTATTGCCAATGCTATGGACAAAGTATAACATACCTTTTCAGGAAATCTACAGACAAAATTCAAGTCATGTAATTACATCAATTATAATTGATCGTCAACGCCCTAGGAGGGCACGACACATGAAGAAGTAGTTAATTATGGTTACTAAAATTGAACAAGGAGAAACATATGTATGCAATTTGAAGACGAGGCATTATATCCCAATTTGACATTGAGACATTGTAACTTTTTGTTTTCAAAGTTACTGAAATAAAATATTGAAGAATGTACCACTTTTTTACGCACTTCCCGATTTGTTGATAAAAAAACTACACAACTTTTTAATAATGTATCAATCTCAAATTGTTGACAACGTTATAGTGCCCAAAATTGATACTACTTATGTGGCCAGGATATCCCGAAAATCAGATTTTGAGCAGAATATGTTAAACTTTTGTTTTTTCAGTCTTGTGTGGGAATTTGTTGCGTGCTCCTCACATTACCCCACTTATCACACAAAGCCTTTGAAGGGCTCTAAGAAGTGATTGTACCGACACCGTTTCTTTACATAAAGTAAAATTGTCTAAGTATTTTATTTTCTGCTATAGTCCACCTCATTCGCCGTGTTTTTCTTCAAAGGCCATAGGTGTCCTTAAAAAGTTTTTCAGAACTATCAAACAAAAATTAAAAATTGAATAACATAACTATAAACAAAAATAGTATCATTCTAATTAAATCTCAGTCAATTTCTCTCTCTCTCTCTCTTTGACATGTTTCCCTTGTTTAAGGGTTTGTCGTACCCAGATTCCAGTTTTTTCGGTCCACCCAATCTCCTTCTTTTAATTCTCTTTCATCCATGGCTTTGTCTATATACGTTTTCCATTTAAATTTTGGGCGACCTCTTTTCCTTTTGCCACGTGGAGACCAATTCAGCACCTTCTTTGGCCATCTTTCCGCATTCATACGCTGCACGTGCCCATACCATCTTAAGGCTTTGTTTTCTAATTTCGTTGTAATGGATTTTGTTATTCCCATTCTTTGCCATATAACCTCTGTTCTCACTCTGTCTTGTCGTGTTAGCTGCAAACATCGTCTCATGTAATCGAGCTCTACTGATCTAATTTTGTCTCGCATTTTCTGTGTCATTGGCCATACTTCTCCACCGTATGTCACTACACTTTCTACAATGCTTTGAAATATATTCCTCTTGGTTTCAGTCCGGATATTTTTATTCCATATTATTCCATGGAGGGCTCTTGTGGCACATCGACCCATTCCTATTTTTCTTTCCACATCTCTGTCGATTTGGCCGGAATCAGATATTATGGAACCTAGATATTTAAATTCGGTACATTTTTTAACCATTTCGTTTTCTATAGCCAAATCATTTGCTTCACCGCCAATACACATGTATTGAGTTTTATCCCAATTGATCTTCAATCCCCATTTTTCGAATTCCTCATGTAACTTTCGTATCATGTATATCATGTCCTCTTCGTCTTGGGCAAAAATAACCTGATCATCGGCGAATAGTAGTGAGTGCAGCGTTTTATCTCCTACCTTTATTCCCATTCCGCCACATTTCTTGTACCATGTTTCTAATGCCTGCTCTATATATATATTAAACAACAAAGGTGAAAGAGTACACCCTTGTTTTAAACCCTTGGTGATCACTATACTCTTTGTCAACATTTTTCCAATTTTTATTTGTCCTTTATTATTAGTATATAATTTATTAACTACTACTATCCACTTTTCGTCCACCCCCATTCTTCTCATTGCCTGCCACAATTCACATCTAGGTACGTTGTCGTACGCCTTTTCCAGGTCCACAAATGTAAGATGCGTTTCCAATTTTTTTTCCATATTTTTTTCGATAACTTGTCTCAAACAGAAGATATTGTCTAAACAAGATCGGCCTGAGCGAAAACCACTTTGTTCTTCACTAAAGTTTCTTATTTTTTCTTCTATTTTATTTTTTACGACTCTTCCAAATATTTTCGCCGTTGACGGTATTACACTAATACCGCGGTAATTAGAGCATAGTTTCTTACTTCCTTTCTTGTGTACAGATGTAATATAGCACTTATTCCATTCTTCTGGTATGTTTCCCCCCTGTTCTAATTGTTGAAATATTTTTGTAAGAAATTCGTGCGTGTTTAATTTAATATTAAAAATTAATAATTACTACTCGTTACTACTATCTTAAACTTTACGAATAAATGTTCTTAATATTAAAAATGTATAATTACTACTTGTTACTGCTATCTTAAATATTACGAATAAATGTTCAAATAAATTGCTGTAGTCTTTAATAGCAATCTAAATTTTCCACACCCAATTTAGCAAAGCATCATTTTCAACACTAGTTTCTATGGAAACGGGTTCAGAAAATCCTATTTTCTATAGTGGTTGTAGAAAAAGGCATTTGGCACTGTAAATAAACCATAGCCAACTAATAGACATACTAAGGGAACAAAGGGTAGATGGACAAAATATCCGCATCATAGCGAATTTATACTGCAATCAAACAGCAATCAGACGAGATAATGTTAAATAGAGGGGTTCGACACGGCTATGTTTTCGCCCCTGCTTTTCAACCTTTACTTAGAAAAAATATTCAGAGAAGCCCTAGATGACAAGGACATTGAAGTAGTCGGCGGTGTAGTGGCGAACAACCTTATATATGCTGACGACACGGTACTACTAGTTACCAATATAGAACATTTGCAAGAGCCAGTGCCAACGGTTGGAGAACACAGTATGTGCATGGGGCTTAAACTCAACGTTAAAAATCTGGTGTGATACACTCACACAACTTCCTTTTACAGTGATCTTATAATTAGTCAAAAATTTCATTTTTAATTTTTAAAAATTTGTCAAACATTTTCAAAAATTACAAATCCTACAAAAACGGTACAAAATAGAGCGTTAGTTGAAGAGACAAATTTTCTCTAGAATTTTAAGGTGAATTCAAAAATGTAATAATATACCGGGTGTTTTATTTAGAATAGGATTTAATAAAAAAATTATAAAAAAAAACAAAAGAAACCCACTTTAGAAGTATTCAACTGGAAAATCACCTATGTCACATCAAAACACATTAAAAATGTAATAAAAATGTAAAGTTTAAAAAAAATCGTTGGAGCCGTTTTTGAAAAAATCGAAAAAAACTGAAAAATCACAAGAGTAAACACCTACTTTCGGTTATGCGATTTTCTTCAAAAGCTTGCTGTCTCATCTACATAGTACATAAAACTTATATATGAAGTTTCAACGCCATACCTCTTTTCGTTTTTGAGATATTCTGTTCACAGGCAGACAGACACACACACAGACAGACAGACACATACACAGACAGACAGACAGACCAATGAAAAAAAATATGTTTTTTGTGTTCAGGGGACTCTAAAACGTGAAGATCTGTTGAAAACTCAATTTCGAATTTTTGGGGTGAATCCAAGACCTACTTCCTTTATCGTAAAAGGAAGTAAAAAGGCCAAATGGTTTGCAGTAAGTAAAAATTCTATTCAGGCGAGGTTAAACCTGACAGTTGAAAACGAGATTGTTGAACGTGTCAGCTCTTATAAATATATTGGTTGTCATCTAAACGATAAATGGGACATGACATCGGAAATTAGAAGTCTCATCGAACAAGCTAAGCAAGCATTTGCTAATATGAGAAAGTTCTTACTAGCAGACATCTGAAAATTGTTCTTAGTATTAGACTGTTGCGGTGCTACGTTTTCAGTAACCTTTTCTATGGGATTGAGGTGCAGAAGCTACCAGGCCATGTGCAAGAAATTGGAGGCTTTTAAGCTGTGAGCCTATCGAAGGCTAATGAAAATTTCTTGGACTGGCAGATTTAGAAATATAGACGTTTTGCAGCGTATAAACAAACCAAGACAAGTTTTAAACACCATAAAAAGAAGAAACTTCGAGTAGATTGGCCACATCATTCGTAACGACAAATGCAGGTTACTCCATATTATAATTCAGGGAAAAAATAAAGGGAAAGCGTAGTCCGGGCCGTCGTAGGACATCAATAACTCAATAACTTTTATTCGCAACCATATATGTAATGTTAACATTCCTGACCTCATTTGAGTGGGGGAAGTCGTACATTTCAGCCCGCTACTTCCCGCACTCACTTCTCCTTCAAGTGCGGGAAGTGAGTGCGGGAAGTACATTCCCGACCGCTGAGTAGGTAGGGACACTGGGAATCTCGTTGATCCATTCATGCGCTTCACAACCTGACGTTTCATAATATAATAATTTTTCCAATTATTGTTTAGAATAAAGTGGTTGCGAATAAAATAGTATACAAACCTCGACAGGAAGTTTCCTTAGTATCGAGATAATAGCTGATTTCGACGCTTCGCGTCTCAATCAGCTAACTAATCTCTCGACAGTAATGAAACACTTCCCATCTCGGGCTGTAATATACTATTGCCAATGCTATGGACAAAGTATAACATACCTTTTCAGGAAATCTACAGACAAAATTCAAGTCATGTAATTACATCAATTATAATTGATCGTCAACGCCCTAGGAGGGCACGACACATGAAGAAGTAGTTAATTATGGTTACTAAAATTGAACAAGGAGAAACATATGTATGCAATTTGAAGACGAGGCATTATATCCCAATTTGACATTGAGACATTGTAACTTTTTGTTTTCAAAGTTACTGAAATAAAATATTGAAGAATGTACCACTTTTTTACGCACTTCCCGATTTGTTGATAAAAAAACTACACAACTTTTTAATAATGTATCAATCTCAAATTGTTGACAACGTTATAGTGCCCAAAATTGATACTACTTATGTGGCCAGGATATCCCGAAAATCAGATTTTGAGCAGAATATGTTAAACTTTTGTTTTTTCAGTCTTGTGTGGGAATTTGTTGCGTGCTCCTCACATTACCCCACTTATCACACAAAGCCTTTGAAGGGCTCTAAGAAGTGATTGTACCGACACCGTTTCTTTACATAAAGTAAAATTGTCTAAGTATTTTATTTTCTGCTATAGTCCACCTCATTCGCCGTGTTTTTCTTCAAAGGCCATAGGTGTCCTTAAAAAGTTTTTCAGAACTATCAAACAAAAATTAAAAATTGAATAACATAACTATAAACAAAAATAGTATCATTCTAATTAAATCTCAGTCAATTTCTCTCTCTCTCTCTCTTTGACATGTTTCCCTTGTTTAAGGGTTTGTCGTACCCAGATTCCAGTTTTTTCGGTCCACCCAATCTCCTTCTTTTAATTCTCTTTCATCCATGGCTTTGTCTATATACGTTTTCCATTTAAATTTTGGGCGACCTCTTTTCCTTTTGCCACGTGGAGACCAATTCAGCACCTTCTTTGGCCATCTTTCCGCATTCATACGCTGCACGTGCCCATACCATCTTAAGGCTTTGTTTTCTAATTTCGTTGTAATGGATTTTGTTATTCCCATTCTTTGCCATATAACCTCTGTTCTCACTCTGTCTTGTCGTGTTAGCTGCAAACATCGTCTCATGTAATCGAGCTCTACTGATCTAATTTTGTCTCGCATTTTCTGTGTCATTGGCCATACTTCTCCACCGTATGTCACTACACTTTCTACAATGCTTTGAAATATATTCCTCTTGGTTTCAGTCCGGATATTTTTATTCCATATTATTCCATGGAGGGCTCTTGTGGCACATCGACCCATTCCTATTTTTCTTTCCACATCTCTGTCGATTTGGCCGGAATCAGATATTATGGAACCTAGATATTTAAATTCGGTACATTTTTTAACCATTTCGTTTTCTATAGCCAAATCATTTGCTTCACCGCCAATACACATGTATTGAGTTTTATCCCAATTGATCTTCAATCCCCATTTTTCGAATTCCTCATGTAACTTTCGTATCATGTATATCATGTCCTCTTCGTCTTGGGCAAAAATAACCTGATCATCGGCGAATAGTAGTGAGTGCAGCGTTTTATCTCCTACCTTTATTCCCATTCCGCCACATTTCTTGTACCATGTTTCTAATGCCTGCTCTATATATATATTAAACAACAAAGGTGAAAGAGTACACCCTTGTTTTAAACCCTTGGTGATCACTATACTCTTTGTCAACATTTTTCCAATTTTTATTTGTCCTTTATTATTAGTATATAATTTATTAACTACTACTATCCACTTTTCGTCCACCCCCATTCTTCTCATTGCCTGCCACAATTCACATCTAGGTACGTTGTCGTACGCCTTTTCCAGGTCCACAAATGTAAGATGCGTTTCCAATTTTTTTTCCATATTTTTTTCGATAACTTGTCTCAAACAGAAGATATTGTCTAAACAAGATCGGCCTGAGCGAAAACCACTTTGTTCTTCACTAAAGTTTCTTATTTTTTCTTCTATTTTATTTTTTACGACTCTTCCAAATATTTTCGCCGTTGACGGTATTACACTAATACCGCGGTAATTAGAGCATAGTTTCTTACTTCCTTTCTTGTGTACAGATGTAATATAGCACTTATTCCATTCTTCTGGTATGTTTCCCCCCTGTTCTAATTGTTGAAATATTTTTGTAAGAAATTCTATCAGCTTTGGTCCGCCATACTTTAGGAGTTCCACTTTTATATTGCCAGGTCCAGCTGCTTTATTATTTTTACTTTCTCTCAATGCTCTTTTTACATCCTCTGTTTTTATTTCCGACTCCACTGCTGTTACATTTCCTTTCATTTGTGTTTCTGTTGCCCTATATTCCTCTCGTCTTTCCACTAGTAGTTCTTCGTAGTGTTGGATCCACATTTGCGATGGTATTAGTTGTAGTCCTGTCAATTGTCTTCCTTGTTGTCTTACATTTCTTATTACTCTCCAGGCTTCCCTAGATTTATTGTAGCCTATTGTCATGTCAATATTTCTACAAGTTGTGTTCCAATATTCATTTTTTTCTTGCCGCACCTTTGTTTTCACATTCTTTTTACACTGTACATAATCCCTTCTGGAATCTAATGACTTATCTGAAAGCCACTTGTGATATTTTTGTTTTTTCAATTTCTACTGCATTTAATTTTTTTTTGTTAGCGCACACATCGACAGTGTAAATCATATACCCCTATAAATTCTGGAGCACCAATGATCTATAGCAATTAGCATACCTACTCGTTCAATGTTTTTATACCCATTTGGAGAAGATGAATTATTAATAAAACTCCTTGGACCCAAATGCGTATTGTCATTGTTTACCATTGCACAGGGCATCAATGTTCTAAAACCGAGTAAGAAATGCATGACAAACAGTGCTCAAAATTCACTGACAGTATTTACTACTGCACAGAACATACAATAAGAGATCATAATTGGGTAGAATGAAACATTTCAATTAGTTAATATTTTTAATACTTTCTCATATATCATAATATTTATTTATGTCGATCCAATATGGGGCAAATATTAATTAGGTAGAATCAACGGGGGAAATTAGTGTGATTGTTACTGAATCGAACTCGTTAATTTTCAGCTATAATTTACCAAGGGCAGTGATAATCACCCGCAATAATTTTGACAAATAACAACCTGAAAGTGCTTGCTACTTGAGGGATATTATTTGTCAAAATTATAAGGATTTATCACTGGCTGAGGTGAATTCGGGAAGATAAGTTGTTAAATAAATTAGCCATTTTCTGACAAATTAATTTTACACTTCATTATAATAATATTATGTTGGTGGCACTGTAAGTCTATGTCAAATTCGAGGTTATCAGGTTAGGTTTTGCGTTTGTTTTGACACAGACTGACGAAAAAACCTAACCTACTAACTTCGAATTTGACTTAGATTTACAGTGCCACCAACTTGTCATAGGATACTACTGAAATTTAATTAGGTACTTTCCATGGTGATTGACAATCGCCCTAGGGTCGTTTTCACTTCAAGTGTGATCTGATTTGTCAAACTGACTCACGTGATTAAAAATAATCAAATTGGATTGGTCTGCAATATATGTAGTCCAAGAGCCAGCAACGGATTTGCTTACAGTATTTTTAACAAGCGTGTAACTGTTATGGAAGGTCCCTTTGAATATACTGAGAAGGAAACCCGAAGTCTTGCAAGCCTGCTGTGGTAGTTTTACCCTTTTACCCCCCTTGCGTCCTTGAAGGATAGAAAAAAACAACAAGAAAAATGTATAATAACAAGTCTAGCGCTTTGCTATGTTAAAGGTAATCATTAAGGCCCGGATTTGTAGGTTTTATCCTTTTTCATATTAATTTAGGCACTGATGTGAGATTTACAGATGACAAGAATTATGAGAAAATACATCTTTTGAGCTAACTTGTTTTTTCCTAAATGCCTAAATACCCAACATTTCTTCTTAACGAACTTAATATTCTAAACAAAACCTAAATTAGGCTAATTCGAAAATTTAAAAATATGAAGGTGTTATTTTACAGATTTGAGACTAAAATTACGGACGCGGTACATTATACAGGGTGTTATGGAAATAAGTGCAAATATTTTAACCAGTGATAGAGCTTACCAAAATGAACAACTTTTCTATTTATCGTTTTTCATTTAATCGCTTATTTTTTCAATCATTTATCTCACCTAAATTTGACGAGCCACTTGGTAAGCAAATCTAAGTTAAATATGTTGATTAAATTCGTGACCTGGTTTCCAAATTAGAATTCGAAATTCTTGGAGTTTTAGGTCATATTAACAAAACATCAGCGATGATAAAATAGGCATCGTAATTTAAACTGGTTTAACAAACAAACCTTTTTTAAAGGTGACCGACACAAGTATATTAAAACTGCAAAGTTCTTGCACAAAAAATATGATCGCAGCCAGCTGATAAAAAAAATAAATCAAGGAGTAAGACAAGGGCCTATCATCTATATTATTTAATATCTATATAGACGATTTAATTAAAAACTAGAAAATGGAAAATTTCGCAAGGAATTCATTTAAAATGAAAAGTAATACTGAATACATTACCATTCACCGACGATCAGGCAGTTATTGCAACTTACAAAGAGCCGTCCAGTGTTTACACGTTCTCGCTAAAGAGTATAACTGCGATATACCCAAAACAAAAACCAAGATAATGGCATTTATAGGGAAAGATCCAGTCAGGTCTAAAATATATATAAATAATGAATGCTTGGAACAGGTACGGAATTTTAAATTTCTATGGTGGGAAATTACATATGATTACGACCATCATGTAAATAATAAGATAACGAAATTTCAAAATATTGCCCGAACCTATAATCATGAGAGGAAGATATCAGTTCAACAGCTTCCAGTAGTTTTAGTTATATTTTTGTTGAATAATATTGTACCACATTTTAAACGAGGTGTGAACACAGCCCTGGCTAGACCAAACCCTCGGCAGAATATGGCGTGAATAAGGACCAGGCGGCGGTTCTTCAGTTTACAAAATACTTAGTAAATTGAATACAATTTGGGGCTAGTCGTTATTCACAACAAAAACACAAGTCTAGCTAACAAATCACTTCACCACCTACCTTGGATATCTCTTGCTCCAGCAACTTAAACCATAAAAATGAAGGGTCGTAAGTATAAATAATCAAGAAAATATACAAGTAGGTAGGTTTAATTTTCATTAAGCAGTGTCACAATTATTTAGCGTAATTAAGGTACATAACACTCAATAAGGACCATAATTATCTATTAACAAAAACAATTGAAGGTACAAACCCACCGCTCTACCGCGGCAAATAGTGATTAATTATGACTGGAGAAACCCAAACCATAACGTAACAATTAATATGTAGTATTACAATTTGACATCTAAAATGCAAGACAAACATTCCAGCGGTTGAACTAACAAACGAACGCCCCAATCCCCGGCTATGCAAGTTGTTAAAATTGAACTGAAAAGCCTGAGATCGAAGTTGGATTACAAAAACTGAATTACAGCTTGTACACGCTTGGTGCGTGAGTTCAGTAGAGCCCTAATTGAAATCACTAGTGCGACCGATAAAGCTAAATAACTATCCAAGCATGATTGGGAAACCAAGGGCCTTTGTTTGGAGCAACGCATAACTTATCGCCGGCGTAGTTGCCTGTATAGTCACAAATTCACTGAATTTCAGCAAAATGAGCGTGCACTTACTGAGGTTTATCTGGAACACTCCGACATGGGTTTTCATATGTAAAATGTGGCCAAGAAGAGTACCTGCAGCTCATGGAACGTGACAAAGATCTTAACGCAGGAGATTCAGCGGTCCAAAAGGTCTCATGGAATCATATTCCGGCAAAGTCGACCAAGAGCGTGCATGATGCAAACGCTGCAATGATTACAGCAATAAGGTTGCTGCATAGAGGGCTAATAATCAATATCGGGCTGAAGTAAAGCGTGTAGCTCACAGCGTCAGCTTGTACGATCGGTTGTGTAGTGAAGACAAATAAACATCACCAATTTCAAGGCAAACTGTAACATTTGGGGTCCGCATGAACCATCCCTCTACAAAAGTTGGCAAAAGGACGCCCGTGTTCTCATATTCGGCTACCGGTTTTCAAATTAGAAAAAACATTACCTAAGATCGAATTCAAACGGAAGTGGATACGAATGCGATTCCATCAATTGGCAAGATATTGTAAGCACATCGCCCATCTCCTGCATGCGGACGGAGCACTCTTCGCGTCCTTGCGTCGCGGCTGCCTTAAATGGAAAGCATTTTTGTTGATCCCTTTTTGTTTTGCAGCATTTATTCTGTATCTGTTGACTGCCATTTTCGTCAAGGGTAAAGCCTGCGCTATGTGTAAATTGCTACTTTACTATTTCTCAGTTAAAGCAAAATAAACAAAATGACATTTTTTCAATGTGCTCACCCTGTATATATTTGTCCGAATTTTTCTGTTTCATGCCAGATAGATATACACATAATCTGCATGTAAAATATCATCTTCCTCCAACAAATAGTTTCTGAGTTATACTGCCAACAGACAAACAGACAGATAGACAGAGGGAATTGAGAAAATATGTTTTTCGTCATCTAGTGACCCTGAAACGTGAAGATCTGGAGAAATCACAAAAGGTGATTTTTCACGATTATAATACTTCCTTCGTCTTTTGGAGGAGGGGAGTAAAAATGTATAGTGTCCCTATTCACACTAGTCTTATGATAAAAAGGGACACACTTAGAAAATGTATGGGTTGCTCGGCCGCACTAGCAGCTTTTCCTCACAAACAAGATTTTGATATATAAAGCTATACTAAAACCCATTTGGTCTTATGGAGTAGAACTCTGGGGTTGTGCAAATGAATACTAAAATACTGGAAGGATTTCAATCTAAAACTCTTCAGATAGCAGACGCACCATGGTCTCCCCATTTTACGGTATGTTATGTACAAGCATATTGTATTACTTTTACATGAAAAAATCTTTTTTATATTTCTGTAACTTTCTATGTCAAATAAACAATTTACGTTATTCTATAGTTGCATAGTGAAACATTTTATATTTCTGTAATTTTCTATGATAAATAAACAATTTACGTTATTCTATAGTTGCATAGTGAAACATTTTATATTTCTGTAACTTTCTATGATAAATAAACAATTTACGTTATTCTATAGTTTCATAGTGAAACATTTTATATTTCTGTAACTTTCTATGACAAATAAACAATTTACGTTATTCTATAGTTGCATAGTGAAACATTTTATATTTCTGTAACTTTCTATGTCAAATAAACAATTTACGTTATTCTATAGTTGCATAGTGAAACATTTTATATTTCTGTAACTTTCTATGATAAATAAACAATTTACGTTATTCTATAGTTGCATAGTGAAACATTTTATATTTCTGTAACTTTCTATGTCAAATAAACAATTTACGTTATTCTATAGTTGCATAGTGAAACATTTTATATTTCTGTAACTTTCTATGACAAATAAACAATTTACGTTATTCTATAGTTGCATAGTGAAACATTTTATATTTCTGTAACTTTCTATGACAAATAAACAATTTACGTTATTCTATAGTTGCATAGTGAAACATTTTATATTTCTGTAACTTTCTATGTCAAATAAACAATTTACGTTATTCTATAGTTGCATAGTGAAACATTTTATATTTCTGTAACTTTCTATGATAAATAAACAATTTACGTTATTCTATAGTTGCATAGTGAAACATTTTATATTTCTGTAACTTTCTATGTCAAATAAACAATTTACGTTATTCTATAGTTGCATAGTGAAACATTTTATATTTCTGTAACTTTCTATGATAAATAAACAATTTACGTTATTCTATAGTTGCATAGTGAAACATTTTATATTTCTGTAACTTTCTATGACAAATAAACAATTTACGTTATTCTATAGTTGCATAGTGAAACATTTTATATTTCTGTAACTTTCTATGTCAAATAAACAATTTAAGTTATTCTATAGTTGCATAGTGAAACATTTTATATTTCTGTAACTTTCTATGACAAATAAACAATTTACGTTATTCTATAGTTGCATAGTGAAACATTTTATATTTCTGTAACTTTCTATGACAAATAAACAATTTACGTTATTCTATAGTTGCATAGTGAAACATTTTATATTTCTGTAACTTCCTATGACAAATAAACAATTTACGTTATTCTATAGTTGCATAGTGAAACATTTTATATTTCTGTAACTTTCTATGACAAATAAACAATTTACGTTATTCTATAGTTGCATAGTGAAACATTTTATATTTCTGTAACTTTCTATGACAAATAAACAATTTACGTTATTCTATAGTTGCATAGTGAAACATTTTTATTGAATTTAGCTTTTTTAAAAAGCGAATGTCTGAAATTATGCCATAAATTTCTAGTTAACAAACACACTTAAATGCAGGAAATATGCAAGAATTAGAGTAAGTAGCCCTTTTAAACAGTCTTATCTATAGTTTAAGTGAATACCTGATAACCTAAAACCAACATCGTTCTGAGCCCATGTCTTACTTTTATTCATCATTAAATAAGTACAATTAAATTTCCTTGAAAAACGAGTGAATAAAGAACTCTTGTGGTACCTTAAAATCAAGCATTAGATATAAAATTAAATACGGATATTCACCATGTATTAATAAATCATTACTACGTCATATTTGAAAAAACATGTTTCATTTATAAATAATATCAATTAATTTATGGTATGATTCTTCATGTGTGTCAATAAGCTGCCTTTTCGTGTTGCCTTATACTCACAAACTGCACAAGCAAAACCTTTTTCTCCTGTATGTGTTCTGATATGTCTAACTAATTTACTCTTATCGGATGCTTTGTACACACAAATAGCGCAAGAATAAGGTTTTTCTCCTGTATGTGTTCTCATATGTCTAACTAATTGACATTTATCGAATGCTTTATATACACAAATAGTGCAAGAATAAGGTTTTTCTCTTGTATGAGTTCTCATATGTGTAACTAATGTCTGTTTGAGTCTCGCACTATATTCACAAACCGAACAAGCATATGGCTTTTCTTCTGTATGAGTTTTCATGTGTCTAACTAAATTATTTTTCTCCGATGTTTTATATTCACAAGTAGTACAAGAATAAGGATTTTCTCCTGTGTGCCTCTTCAGATGTCCAACTAATGTCTTTTTATCGGCTGCTTTATACTCACAAATAGAACAAGCAAACGGCTTTTCTCCTGTGTGCGTTCTCATATGCCCAACTAATTTATTTTTCTCGGCTGCTTTATACTCACAAACAGAACAAGAATAAGGTTTTTCTCCTGTATGCGTTCTCATATGCCCAACTAATTTATTTTTCTCGGCTGCTTTATACTCACAAACGGAACAAGAATAAGGTTTTTCTCCTGTATGAGTTCTCATATGTCTCACTAACATACTACTCTGGGTTGCCTTATACTTGCAAATTGAGCAAGAATGGGGTTTTTCTCCTGTATGTATTCTCATATGTGTAACTAATGCGTTCTTCTGTCCTGCTCTATATTCACAAACAGAACATGTGTAAGGCTTTTCTCCTGTATGAGTTCTCATATGTATCAACAACTTACTTTTCTGGGTTGTCTTATACACGCAAATAGAGCAAGAATGGGGTTTTTCTCCTGTATGTATTCTCATATGTGTAACTAATGTGTTCTTCTGTCTTGCTCTATATTCACAAACAGAACATGCATACGGCCTTTCTTCGTTATGAATTTTCAGATGTTCCAAGAGACGACCCCTGTCTTTTGTTTGATATTCACAGATTTTGCAAATCATACATGGTTCTTCCACTAGGCTTTTATTTCTTGGACATGTAGCATGCAATTCAGTTTTTATATGAAGTTCCTCCTGTTTAATAGTCAGTATCTGATACACTGTGTTGTCAAAAGTCTTGTCGACGGTCTCTTGCTGTTCAGGTAAGTTTCCGTCTGTTTCATTTTCATCGTCCTTGATAGTCGTTGAATTGTACCAATTATAATCAATTAATTCATGCTTCACGTCCATTGTTATAAATACGAAGAACTCTCAATTTATCACGTATATTAACTCTAAAAATCCCATATAAAATTAGTATAGGTTAAGTGGATTATATTCATTTAAAATTATTCAACCAATGTTTGTATCTACTTATTTTACTTACATCGAATATCTTTTTGTAACATGAAATTCAAATAAGTAATTCGTACGAAGGAGAGCTTAGCAGTAAATGCTGTATGTGTTTAGGCAAACTTAATCTTTCTAATGGAATTCGATTATGTCAAATGGAAATCAAAAGAACTACTACAAACAGTGGGCGCATTCATACGACACAACCGTTGAGTGAGCGCTGAGCAAGCCCTCAGTTTGAGCGATGTAGGTTTGCTGAATGGTCTGTTTCAATTTTTACGTTGAGCTAACTGTCAAAGTTGTTTATTTTAACCTATAAATACAGCTGAATGTGTGTTTTTGTGTTAAGAGTTACAAATCAACTGTAATACGTGAAATAAATAATGTATTTACATTTTTATTCGAATTTCCAAATAAACCAATCAATTATGAGCGATGATACTATCAACAACAAATTAAAGTGTAAGATCTTTATATTTTGTTCAAATGAAGGAGTACCTAAACATTATTTGATGAGATTAGTAAGATAAATTAAAGAGTAATTAGTGTAGTAGCAAAGTAGGTAATTATGTAGATACAATCTAACAATAATTACCTAATAATTTTTATTTAAATTTGTTTTGCGCGGGAAACCGGGTCAGTGTCAAGCAGTCAGCCGCAACCAGGGCCTTCAGGGACCAGAGCTGGCGCAAAGAAGGGGACTACATTGAGAGAGGGTCAAAAAGAAACCGATCCGAAGGAAGTACACCAAAACAAGAGAAAAACATTTGGTGTGATACACTCACACAACTTCCTTTCACAGTGATCTTGTAATTAGCCAAAATAGTACATTGTGTATCTAGGACGAAAAGTTTAACATTCCCAAACGACTGTGAATATTGTTGGGCTCGGAATTCGCCTCGCTCGCTCGCCCAACAATATTCACAGTCGTCTGGGAATGTTGCTTTTTGTCCAAGATACACATACTATTTTTCCGCCGATCGAGACGAGTAATTAAAAAAATTAGGAAGTAGTACTCGAATATTCCCTGCCTAGGCCGGGAATATTATTCCTGTACAGTTTTATTGTAAATTACCTAGCAACGGCTGATGTATTGGAATGTTTGACTTTGTTCAACAAAATGTTGTTAATAGTGTGTCAGTTCTAGTACGATTGGCGGAAAATTAGATTTTTCGAGAACTGATAAAACACGTTAACATTTAGGTACATGACCTAAAACGGTTGTCAAAGTGACTGTTTTTTGTTCAACTGGAAAATCACCTATCTCACATTAATACACATTAAAATTGTAATATAAATGTAGAGTTTGAAAAAAATCGTTAAAGCCGTTTTTGAAAAAAATCGAAAAAAACTGAAAAATTACATGAGTAAACACCGAATACAATACTAAATTAGTAGAGACTATCATTGATCAAAATAGAGGATTAAACGTATTCAGAAGAACTAATTAAACAAAAAAAGAAATCACAAAATTAAGGGATAAGCAAGGTAACATTAAAGAGAGTAGACAAGAACTGATTGCTATTGCTGAAACATTTTACTCAGATTTATATGAGACAAAATCGGTAGTAGGATCAAACATAAATGCTCAAAATAAACATCAAGAAAAAATCATTAATGTAAACTCCGAAGACTTGCCGGATATAACCATGGAAGAACTAGAAAAGGCATTAACTCAAATAAAAAACAACAACGCTGCTGGCGAAGATGATATCCTACCGGAAATGTTGAAAGAGCGGAAGAGAACTCGAATTACAACTAATAAATCTTTTCAATAAATGTCTCATAGAGGGCATAATTCCAAGAGACTGAGAAAACGCCATAGTCATCCTGATATACAAGAAAGGAGACCCAGATGACTTGGAGAACTATAGACCAATAAGCCTTGTATGCCAACTATACAAGCTATTCATGAGAATTATAACCAACAGACTGGAAAATAAATTTGAACTGTATCAATCAAGAGAGCAAGCAGGGTTTAGGAAACATTTTAGCACAGTCGAACACCTCCATACACTGAAGCAAATAATAGAGAAGACCACAGAATATAACATACCCTTGTGACTGGCTTTCATCGATTTCAGAAAAGCCTTTGATACGGTAGAGCACTGGGCAATCATAAAGTCACTGAGGAAAGCACGCATAGATCAGCGATATATAGAAATTATAAAACATATATATGACAAAGCGACCATCACAATAAAAATGCACGATATGTCAAACAAAGTCGAAATAAACAGAGGAGCGAGACAAGGAGATATTATTTCTCCGAAACTGTTTACTCTTCTTCTCAAAGACATAGTCAAGGAATTAAAATGGGAGCATCGTGGTCTCAACATAGAAGGAGATCGATTGAACAACCTAAGGTTCGCCGATGACGTGGTTATTATCGCTCAGGACGAATCAGAGTTAAAAACAATGATAGAGGAAATACAACAAGCGGCCAAACAACAAGGACTAGAAATAAATATGTCGAAAACTAAATTCACGACTAACCAGGACAATGCGAATAATAATATAAGAGTAAACACACAGAACATTACGAAAGCGGAAACATATATATATAAGTATATTTGGGACAGGCAGTAACAGTAAGTAAACAATACCAAGAGCTGTAAATACAACGAGGAATTATGGGCAGCATATGGCAGATTAAAATATGTCCTTAAGATGAATCTACCGATCTCCTGAAAAGAAAAATTTACAATGAATGTATCCTCCCCATAACCACATATAGCTCGGAAACTTGGGTATTAAATAAACGAACAATTAGAAGATTGCAAATTCACCAGAAAGCAATGGAACGAAGACTCTTGGGAATAACGCTAATTGATCGTAAAACTAACACATCAGAAGTGCGACCAAAGGAGATGACATAATCAGAAGGACCACATCAATCAAATGCAATTGGGCAGGACACGTTGCCAGGCAAGCGGCAAGCGGAAGAGTCACAAGGTGGAGACCGTGGGGAGATCGAAGATCAGTAGGACGACCACAACAACGCTGGTATGACGACCTGAAGAGAGTAGCCATGCTTCTTTTCGTTTTTGAGATATTGTGTTCACAGACAGACAGTCAGACAGACAAACACACAGACCAACGAACAAAAATATGTTTTTTTGGGTTCAGGGGACTCTAAAACGTGAAGATCTGTTGAAACGTCAGTATCGAATTTTTGGGGTGAATCCAATTCTTCCTTTATTGTAAAATGAAGTAAAAAGAAGCAAGTTGCAAGAACCTGCTCGCAGCTATAAAGAGGCAATCACTGGGGAGGAGATGGTAATTCTGCCAGAAGGGTGCCCAGATGAAACCTTAAATGCCGAGCAGGTAGGGCTGATTAGAGCCTACCTGCTCAAAGAAATCGAGGATGGGGGGAATGTACCCCAC